>QWTY01008240.1:0-64692 GCA_008033365.1 Pseudorectes ferrugineus
CAAAAACCTGAGGTACAGCATTTTTGCATACTTTCTGGAGGGGCACAAAGCAATGAAATGATTAGAAGCTGAAACAGAAGTATGTCCACTCACACATCTGTAAGGCATTATTACAAGCGCAAAAACCAATCAATTTGTACACAGGAGTTCAAGATTGAGAGCTTTCATCACAGATTTTAAATCTTTAGTTCTTTCTTGCCTTTTTTGCTTCTTTACAGACAAATTACATTCTTTAAGTTTTTTGCATTTGCATCTCTAAAATGTTTACCCTTGAAACACATTCCAACACTTTGGCAAGTATTGTTTTACTTATAATTTAAGAAAAAAACAACCAAAAATAATTCCTTAAGGTGGACAGTTCATTTACCTCAGTAGCTTCCTCTTCTTGGCAGACTCGGCGGGGGCTCGGGGGGCCTTTCCCGCCTGCTTCCCGGGGGTGCGGAGCAGGGCCTGTGCTGACCGCAGCCACTCGCTGGCCGGTCGTGCTGTAACATCCCCCGTGTCCCCTCCTGCCCCCGGCTGTAATCCCTTACTGGATCCTGGAGTAGTGGTCACCAGGCTCGTCTCTCCTTCTCCCACGCTGTCATTATCGGATGAATACTCAGATATTTCTGTCGAAATTGCCTAAACAAATAAAAATACAAAGCTATTTGAACAGAATGGTAATGAAATAGAACAGCTTTATGTAGGCAAATTTATGTTCCCCAGTAATCCATCAATGGAATGCCAATTTATTAACATAACTTGGACAACTTCACTGTAAATGCACATTAATCTTTTGTCAGTCAACATCAGCTCCTGAATATAAGGATCATCTCTTGAGGGACAACTGAGATGAGCAACATTTAGGTTTTTTTAATAAGTAGGTCTGGAGAATTAAGCTAGTGCTTTTATCTAAAGCAAGTTTTGAGGAAAGCAGAGAGAGGCCAATGAGTGACAGGGATCATGACTGGCAGCTGAAAGAAAGAGCTTTTATATTGGGATTCAAGCAAACAGGAAGGTCAGCTTCCATAGTCTTAACGGAGGGAAGAAACACATGCCTCTATTGAGAGCTTGTAGCTGGCAACAAGTATGTAACCTTTTGTTAAAACATGATTTTGACCACTAAAGCAGGCCTTCACCCATGTCCAGCAGGCCTACAGCTTCACAGGAAGGTTTCAAAAGTTGAGCATAAGCTGTTGGGCTGTCTCCAGGTAGCTCCAAGGAGGATGGATCACTGGTCAGCAGTCAGGGCTGGGAGCCAGCAGGGCTGTAGTTCAGCCCCACAGAACCTCGCTGGAGCTCTTCTCCCAGAAACTTGCAGGAAACACTGAACTCATCCCACTGAGGGAGGGATGACAAGGCCAAAAAAACAACTCTGCAGATGGAAGACTGAGAAGAGGGCTGGGAGGGAAAATTCACCTGCTTTGGCTGAGCTTATTTTACTCTCCTCTAGGGCTCCTGCAAAAGCAGGTTAAGGCTGCTGGGTTGGCTCCCTAAGGTGAGCTCTGCACAGCTGTTACATGCATTATGTTTTCTTGACCCAGTGTTTCTAAAGTACTGAGTATTAAGCAAAAATACTTGGAAAGTGGCATTTTACCTAGTACAGAACAAAATGATCTAAACCACTGAAATAGGCAGAGGACTAAGAAACATGAGCTGGGCTCAGTCTTCAGCAGTTGAAAACAAACCAAAACAACCAAACCAACACTGTCTGCAAGTTCTGGTGGGGTGAGCAGTGACAGCCCTGTCACTGGGACCATGAGCACTAGCCCAGCTCAAGTAAGCTGGCATAAAACTGTAGACGAGGCAAGTTAAGTAACTCAGACTGATCCTTGAAAGACCCAAAGCACAAAACATTAACTTTGCATTATCAACGGGAAACTGGAAAACCCCAAAGACTGACGTTGCTCCAGATCATGCTGCCTCAATCACAGAATAGGTCCTGAAAAAATTAGCCCGTTCCTCTGGTCAAATGCAGTAAGTAGCGCTCCACACAGGTTGTTTGACAACTGACTCAGATAAAGACTTGAAAGATAAAAGAGGAAAGGGAGGGAAATCACAGCATTTGCTAAAGCTGTTCTATGTTATTAATGAGTGTAATCATCTCAAAACAGCGTTTCTCGACTGTGCACAAAAGTAAGTTCAGCTCTTGCCAGTTCTCTAACACATTTTTCACGTAAATGCCGAGACACTGTGCTCATGTTCCGAGAGCTTACCTAAGTATTCTGGAAATTGGAAGGACCTTTTAAAGTTATCCAGAGAAGCAGAACAGCTCAAAGAATGTAATTAATATCAGTCTGCTTTAAACACAACACAGTCAACATCTGTCCCTTGGCAACAATATTTCTCTGAAAACAAACTCCTTCCATATTGGAAATGAGCCAGAAATAAAAGATTTCAAAGACTCTGAAAGCAGTAAGCAAACACTTCATTCTTAAAACACCATTCCGATGCACTCTCTTGCTTTAGGAATGCTTTAAATTTTGCTCAAATAGCTATGATATCCACTGCACCTAAAAAAAGGATGCAAACCTGAAGTTCTCTGGGCAAGTGAAATGCAAATGAGAAAAGCCCTTGGGAAGTGCTTCAAGTCAAGCATGTTTTAATCCCACTGACTGCTGTAAGAGTTAAGAAGCTTTCCTAACTAAAGATTGTCTAATAAATCATTTCTGCTAATATTTATTACTGTCTACTTGTTTAGACTGAACTTCCCCAAGGAAACCGTACTTTGGGGTTTTTGTTTTGTTTGCTTGTTAGTGGTTTTTTGTTGTTGCTGTTTTTTTAATTGGTCAGTTGGAAATTTTTCTTAAAAGAGGAAACTCTAAAAATGGAGAAGAAAAACAAAGAACAAAAACTTAGCCTTCCAATTCTGTACATTATTTAACTGTAGCCATCATCAGAATTCTAGTCTATAGAGAAAAATATTTTCAAAACACAACAACAAACATGATTTTTCAAGTATCCAGTAAATGAGCTGGCAAGTCTACCAACAATAAGGTGGTGAAAAGCTGGGGAAAAAAAATCATTTATTTGATTCACTTTAAAACAGTCATTGATAAATAGTTTTAAAATTGTTTATTTTTTATCAATGTCTTAAACATCACGAAGAAGGATTTCCAAGAGTTTTATTGTTATTTTGTTAGGGTTTTTTAAGAAATAATAACCCCAGTAATATAGTTAGAGTTTCAGAAGAGCACCACTGCTAAGAACAAAGAATTGTCAAATTAAAATGAGTTGATTTTTCCACATGGCTTATTATTTTGAAATATAGTAATTCTGGTTACAGTGGCTGAAAGTACAATGTGTCTCACTACACACAGGCTCAGTTTCCCCATCTCAATTCATTCCTCTGGCCCCTGATCCCAATGTAATCATCCCAAGTCCTGGGGATTTTCATGAGTGTCTCCCATATATCCCAATCCCTCTAAATACTTTGTAGTAGACTGTTCACTAAGGTATACCTATATTTCTAATGATGGCCTTTCCACAACACCCTCTTTCAGATCATGCTGGCCACTTGTCCATATCCAGGAGCTGACTGAAAAAAAATTCAGGGGTTGACCTCAATCTCTGTCACTAAAACAACAAACATATTTCATTTTGTTCGATTTTAAAATAAATCTATTTTCTCTGTGACTGGTGTCAACTGAAAAGCTCTAAATGCTCCCCTTTTATGGCTCTTCCTTTAAGGAAAAATGACAAGTATAAATGCACAGACTACTGTCATTTTTTCTCTCAAGATCTGACTACACAAAAGCAAAGAAGTCATTGAGTACTGTATCGGAGCATCCAGGACCCCATATTTTAAAGTTAAGCATTTTTTAATCAAAATGCATCAAAAAAGAAAGAGCTCTCAAAATTAATTAATTTGTGATGTATTTTTGACAGCACTCACAGGTACCAGTTAACACAGAGGATGGTACAAATGTAAAAATAGAAACCAAAATGAGAAAAAGCAAATACCCTCCCAACTAAGAAGCTAAGATCGCTAAAGAATGTATGTTTACGTGTGTCAATTTGCATTCACTAAGAACAAAAAATGCCAAAAAAGACAACCACAGAAATTGTAAAATCCTAGCCCAAATTGTTCAAAGACAACACTCCCGACTTCAGTGGAATGAAGATGGTATCCCATAAGCACATAGATTTTGCACACATGCAGCACAGAAGATACCACGCTGTTACTTCTGTGACCAAGTAGCTCCCTCCCTCATCCTCAAGAGACTTGCTTCAGCTACCTCTTGCTTCACTTTGAACACCTTGTGAGTTCTCTGGCACTACCTTGGCAATCTGCACAGTGTTTCCTTCTAAAAGATCTGAAAAAATTACCTTTTCACTTCAATAGTGATGGAAGCAAGCAATATCTGTATTTGATCAGTTTAATAAGCACTTGATATTTCTTATCAATAAAATAGCGGTAAGTTAATACGAGAAGGGTTATATTTCCTTTTGAAGTTTCCAGCCTCAGCATGGAAAGCAGAACCTTACAAAGCTTTTTGTACAAAAGGAAAGCTAACACATCAACCCTATTAAAATAAATAATAAATCTGTATTTTTAAAAAATGGCTCTCAGACAGTGATTGCTAATTAGAGGCAAGGTGATGAGCAGTTGTGCAGGTTTCTCATCCCCCTTGTCTCTCCTCCCAAGATACATCACTCAGTGATTTCTGCAGAAAAACATCAGTATCCACACCTTACTTTTGTATTCATTAAACACTTTCATTTGTTCAGTCGTCATACATTCAGATAATATTGTAAATCTTTCCCAGAAGATATGAAGATACTTTGCAGATAAGAAGCCCAATAAAAGTTCACAGATACTATGAGCAAGTTCATCAGCTGAAACTAAGATACCAGCATGCTGCAGTATGACTTAGAGACAAAATATGGGTATCAAATTCTACATTGATATAACTTGATATAGACACTGATATAACTTTTAGCAGATGGAGGTCACTTAGTCTGTCATTTCCTTCCCTAAATAAAATAAATTTCTTCCCTCCTATTATCCTACTACAGCCTAGCTCAAATGGCAGAACTAACAGGGTTTCTCAGAGCACCCTTAGGGAACCAGGCTTTCTCAAGGTCGCAGAGCAAAGTTATGTTAGAAACAGAAATAGTATTTCAGAGTTTCAGACTCTGATCACTGTACATACAGAGAAAAATTAATCTTGTGGCATCTCCTTTCCTACTTGTTCATTCACGTATTCTTTGCCTCTGGTTCTGGAAGCATTTTCTATTACCCTCTGCCTGTTCTTTTGTGGACTATCTTTTTCCCTTTTGTGATTCCCTTGTTTTTTTCAGAATTAACCTGCATTTCCCCTACCTGCCCTCTCATGACAGCTCTCAGGATGGGTGGAAGCTGACCAGTACTAACAAACACACATAGTGAACTCAGGTGACTATCCTAATACCTCTTCTTTTATCCTGTCTTCCCTGCGTTTGCACTGCAGGTACTTTGCTGTCGTGCATGCAAAGGGATTCAAACGCAGCCAACTTCCACCCCAGGCAGCTCGTTATATGTTGCAAGGAGATTTTGTATCTTGCATGGTACTCTCTAAAAAACAGAGTGAGCAGAAAAGCCACTGGATTTAGCACAATGAATATTCAAAAGCATAAATCATCAGTGCAGTATGTCAAAGGCCCGGGCTATGCTAATGAATGCTCGAAGCTAACTCCACCAGAAGCTGGCTTGCAGGATTACAGGGAGTAGGGTAAAGGTAAAAGAAAAGAAGTTTTCCCTTAATTAATCAACACAAAATTAATTCAAGCATTGTGCACACAGATAGTACAGGATATTATTCAGCTGTATAAAGATAATTAAAGATACAAAGGATTTAAAGCTTGCAGTTCTCTTCAAAGCTCTGTGTTTTCTGAAGCTTTAACTGAAGCACTGAAGTCTATGCCAAATGTACTTTCCTAGTAGCTTGAGAAATAATTTGGTTCTTGGTAAGCTAGCTACTTTTACTCTAGAGAGATAAAATTCAAATATTCCTTCATACAAGAAACTTTATGTTGAAGTGCAGAATTAGGTGTGTGCTGCTATGTGGGTGACACCAAGCTTTCTTCTCATGGAATAACCACAGGAACGGCACGCAAAAATACAAGATTAGGTAGCAGTGCGTGGGCAGAGATAATCGTATGACAAAAAAGAACAACAATGAAAGACATAAATCACTAATAAGGTATTTTTGGACTTGCAAGCCCAAACTGACACAGCAGATTAACTGAAATTTTGTATCTGGAACAACCACCCAGTGTTATTACAGAGACAGCACATATTTAAAATGGATCTCAGATAATGCCTGGTTGTTTAGCCAAGTACAGCATTCCTCCCCAGCACACGCACTCAGACCATCTGATCTGTCCTAAATATTTATCAGTGGTGTTGGTTCAGTGCACTAGGAAATGACATGTCCTGCTCCACACACATTAGCACTTTGTGGCTGCCATTACAGGAAACAGCCATGTGCTCTTTGAGCACTGGGATGGCCACCTCGAGCACTTCTCTGGGATTCACCAAGAGCAGGCACCACTGAGCTTCTTTCTCCCTGCTTGGCCACCACTCAGCTTCAGCGACATCTCCCTTCACACAGACATGGGAATGAATTTTTGCTGTCTCCCAGCTGCCACCACCCCAGGGCTGGAATGCAGTAGTTATTAACACACAAAATCATTTATGCCAAGTAGCAAAGAAGAATGCAGTATCTACTTGAATATGGAGGAGAAGTGTAGGCAGCAACACTGTAATTATTCAAAGCAGAATTTGGTCACAGACTGCACCCTCATCTCCTCTTAATGGTGTTTTGAGACCTTTAAACAAGTGGTTAGGACTTCTCTTCTATGACTAATCAAAAAGGATTCATTGCATCCAGCAGCCCAGAGCTTCCTATCGTAAAGGAAATTGATTCATGATTATCTCTGGAGGAAGCAGGCCAGCTACCAAACCTTACACACCACTGCTTACATTGCTGGGCTTCCCTTTGAAGAGCTCCTGGGGAAGTCTTACCCATGTTTGATACCATTTATTCTGCAAGCCCTGTCAAAAATACAGCTGCATTAGCTACTGTCTTAAAAGGTAACCCCAAAAGTAGGATTCAATCCAAAGGAAAAATACCAGTAGCTGTTATCACAAGAAAAGCAAATGGGACAGTTTCAGAGATGCTTTCATACACTGAATGAGTTGAAAGGGCTTTCACAGAACTCTGCAGAAATTAATGGAATGGTATGGCTGCTGTCAGATCCAAGAGCCAGTTATCTGATGCTGGGCTTCCTGCACCATTTCTGAAACCAAGAGAAGTTGTGGCGGGACAGGAAAACTCCCTCTTACACTTCACAGAGTGAGGAAGTTGAAGCACAGTACACAAGCCCACAAAATGGTGGTTTATATCACACATGAAATAATAATTACCAAAATAAATAACTTGTATCATCATTTATCAGCTCCCATATCTTGTTTAGATCATACTGCCTTGAAGTGGAAAACGAGGTGACGATTAGGATTACATGCAGTATGTTTGGCTGTGCATTCTTTTTTGTCAGGGGAGAGGTGCATGTTTTTGTTTGGTTTGAGCTCTCTCACACACAATTCTGTACAAATACACCCCTGGCAGACAGTATCCTGCATGCAGCACTAATCACTGAGGAAAAAAAGAACAGAAAAAATAACATTAAAATAAGATTTTGCACAGACACACACAAAAACCAACACGAAAATCTGATCTTTGAAAGAAAAACTTTGGGAGAAGAGTGATTAAAATGACAACAAACCAGATTTTTAATAGACCAAATACAATGATGGTATTTACTGACTTTTTCTTTTTTTTAAGCCAGGAAAAGAATGCACAAGTGGTAAGAAAGATGAAATCAAAGCCGTAACTTCTAATCCTGAGCAGAAACCTCAGCTTTCACAAGGCAAACAGGTTAAGCAGGCTATACCTCTGGAGATACATCCACAAGCTGTTCCAGCCTGCCTCTCCCAGAACAGGTTGTTCTGAGGCATGGATCAGCCGACCGAAACAGGTGAGGCTCTCGTCTCAGCCCAAGTGCCTTTTTATACAAAATCAGTCTGGAAAGCAAGAAGCACTGTTTATTTCTGAGTGTACTCTGTAGGTGTAGAATTAAATAGTGATCCTGAAGATAAGACTGAACAAAACTGTTATCTGCTGTGCACAAGGACAGGAAAGAATAGTAGGGGACAGTGAGCTCCTAAAGTGCAAAATGGGCATGAAACAGGATCACTGAACATCAGTTAAGGAACACTGATTTGTTACTGTATGGAGTATAAGGAAAACCCTGCTGCAATCGTGGCATCTGTAGCATTTGCACTGCAACTGCATCTCTTAAAAGCACTGTTTTAGTAGTTTAGTTGACTTCTTTAGCATTAAGAACTCAATCTAGCACTTCCTAATATTATCTCATTACCACTGATCTCACCATCAGTCTGTAATCAGAGTAATACCCAACTTCTGACAGACCAAATAATGGTGAAAAATGTTAACATGGACAACACACAAGTGCTTTTCCTGCTTTGTCTAGTGTTTTTTTCCATCATACAAGAACATCTTCATTTTCTCTCAGGGAAAATGACTGGCTGTTAAAGACAATTTGGACAATTTATGCATACTGTTAGCCAACGTTACATTCAAGTGAATTACCGTAACCCTTGCTCTCCATTCTCTTCTTAAAAAAAAAGAGGGGAAGGGGGAGACGCCGCTTCACGTGTTGCATCTTGCAAACTATTCAGGGACAGAACCAGGTCTCCTCTCATGCAACTGCATATTATCCCACGCAGTTGAGCTCTCATCTTGATAAGGATCCTCCAGATGATAGAGACCCAGGCTTTCAAATATAAATACCTGACTCTGATAGGGCATACAGATAATTACATCATTTCGCACAGAAGCCTCAACATTATACACTGAAGTTTGGGCACACAAGAAAATTGCACTCAGCTTATAATACCACTTAAACAGGGTTTCGTACTTGACACAGAAATAGTTACTTTCATGTTTCCAAGGAACAGATGTTATCACATGGTTTGATAACCTACTTTCACATTCTTTGTTTATAGTTATTCACTCAGTTTCATTTATTAAAGTTAGTGGATCTGGGCCATGAAACCTCAGTTTTATTGTCTCTGGTTTAGGTGATGCTATGGTAATCATCCCAGTTAAAGCTTGGATGTAACAAGAGGACTCAACTGAAAGGCATGATTAAAAGCCAGATTATTATTTATGGACTAAATCCTAAAGCACCTAGACTAAACACCTGAAGGATTCAGTAGGGACTGTTAAAGGAGGAAATACATTTCCATCTTCAAACAACTGCTTTGTTTTACTCCAAGCTTTCAGAGAGAACAAATACTTGCAATGGGAGGGAATATCTTTTACTAGACAAACAGATATAACTGTGGAAAACAGACAAGCATGTAGCACTAAGCCCTTCTACAGGTCTCAAAAGTTTGCATTTTTTTCCTCCAAATAGATCATTTGGTCTAAGTAAATTAAATCTTTCCTTATAAAATTGCTTCTCTCTTATCTTTAGCCAATACAGTTATGAACTGTATAACCATCTTGCAAGCTTTTTAAAAAGTTGTTTCTAAAAAAGAAAATGCTTCTCAGAGTAATGTCACTGTATAGATGATCAGGGAACAGTCAAAGACTTTCAAATCTTTCATATTATGTATTCTCTTTTTAAAAGTAGATGATAACTGCAAGCATGTTATTTTTGAGATTAAAGGAAGCAATTCCAGAATAATCAGCTAAATGAGAGATTGCACACAGATATTCAGTGAAGCACAAATTATTCACACCGATTTCTCATCTTTGGTTGATCTGCAGTTTCCTGTGAAAACCCTTAGAAAAGCACTTATCATAAAAGGAAAGAAAAAAGAAAATGAGAGAGAATGGAAACACAAGTGGCACAGTGCTGTATAATACACAAATGCAATACAGGCATCATTTCTGCAATAATGCTCAGCACTTAGTGGAGAATTTTTGTTAACAATATCCACAGGGACACACAGAAACATCTTGAAATTGAGATTCTGCACTCCCAGCTGCAGCAGTGCCAGCGTTCACGGCTACAGCACTGGCAGCTTAAGGAGACACCAGGCTGCCGGGCAGTGCAGCACATTACATTCATTTTCTTCTACTCCCACTCACTCCACATTCTTCTCACTTGACTGTGCTTCCCTTTGCCCCATTTATTGCTTCACAGCTACTGCAGAACTGCCCCCAAAGCCTAAAATAGTCCCTTCATTTCTTCCCTCCTCTTCATTTCCAGCTTCTTCCAACCCTTTCCCTCCTCTCCAGAAGTCCTTCCACAGCCTACCTTTTCTAGATAATTTTGTGGTTTTGCACTGTTAAAACTATTTTAAACAGCAAACATTTCAGGGCAGGAAATGTCTTACCACGTCTGAAATACTGTGTCAGTGATGACAGCATGTGCACGCACACAAAAGCACCACCTTCACCTAAACTGATTTCTAACATTGATGAGAGCACCTATAAGCAGACTGAAGAAACAGAAGACCCATTTAATTGCTTTTCCAAGTAAGCCAAAGAACACCAAACAATGAAACTACTTTGAAAAATACATTAAATGTACTCAGCTAAAGTTAGTTCTGTTTGGATAAAGAACAAAGAAAATGAAGCCCAACACGAAGTTTACAGATTTTCTTTCAGACCATGTGCCTAAACTTCAGGGGAACAGAAGGAAAATAAAGTAAACATCAATTGGGTAAGGCATTGCAATTGAAAATTTTAATGTTGCTGCAAATACACACTTCATAGAGAGATTCAAAAGTGCTAACTGCTGCAATATTGTCTTAAGTTTGACACATTTAGCTGTGCTGATTGTTCACAGTACATGAAGAGATTTCAAAGTACAGACTTTAAAGCTCCTTTGAGATCTAGATTAAAATAAAAATGTGTGTGCTGTGATATAGGTGTGTTACATTACATTCAGTGACATGATTGCCATATTATGGGTGTAACATACATTGCAGGACCCATGGAGACAACCACAGATATTTAAAACTTCTGTTAGAAAATAAGCACACCACATACACTTATCAGGAACATACCCCTGAAATGTCCCAGTAATCAAACACAGTCCCTACACAACTAAACTCAATGGACTGTAATTCTCTAAGAACGGGCTAGCAGCTGACATGGAGAACTTGTAGAGAAAGGGGCCTTGAAATACAAACATCCATAATTTGCATTAAGCAATTCCTTATAAGGATTATAAAGCTTGCATAAAGTAGTAATATTAAGAAGAATTAAGGTAATTCTTCTCAATTACAGGCAAAGAGAAAAAGAGAGCCTCAGTGCATTTCTGCATACTTTAACATACTTGAAAAAGCAATAGCTGACTGGTTTCCACAGCAGTCATCAACAGCCTTTGGCTTCATGCCTCCACTATCTCAAACTAGATTGAGAGACTGTGATGGTTCAATTTCACTTCCATTCTTAAAGCCATGCTTCAGAAGGGGAGGGGAAAAATAATGGAAAACTGTGATTTTCTTTTCTATTCTGTTAGCACATGTCAATGTGTATTTACATGTGGAAAACGCAAAATTTGTGTATGGGACGTGTGTCCCTTTTTTTATATAATATAAGGGAAGCTCAAAGCTGACAAGATAATGCTAAAATCATAGACATTAATTCAAAATCTCAGAAAAACATTTAGAAATGTGTCCTTCAAGATATTGTTAAACATTCTTTCCTCATCTTCCTCTTCCCAAAGTAAAAATGCTTATGTGATACTTGTCCTTCAGACAGAACTCTGCAGCTAGCACGATTTTTTAAAAGTGTTGCAAATCCTTTTTCTCTTGAACCTGGAAGTGACCTATCAGCATTCTGATCAAAAACTTACATGTTTGAAGCATGAAGCAACTAAAAATACCATGCAAGTTGCAATTTCATGAAATGTTTGAGGCCACAAACCCGAGCCCGAAAGTTTGTACTAAAAGTAAAAAAAAGAAAAACACTTTTCATTAAACAGCAGTTAACTCTCAAACACCAGCAAGCTCTGGGAGCTGTGCTCAGCACTGAAAATGTGGGACGGGGGAAGCGAAAAAAGCCAGATTGAGAAAGGAGAGGGACAGTGACAGCAGCTTGGAAGAAGTGCTCAGGCAGTTCTGGGCATCCGGCTGCACCATTTTTAGGAATTGTGTGACAGGCAGCTTTATTGTCTAAATGCAGAAGTGCAAATTTTGGCACCCACTGTATCAATTTTGTGTTTGTCTTACTGGCAACAATTTCAATCGGAAGTTCTTTTCTCAGTCTAGAGAGCAATGCAGCAGGCACTCGTATTGCTTCAGCAGCAACAAGCGGTCATCAGGGTCTATGGTAATTAAAACACTGCATAATTTTGTATCTCCCACTCCCAATCACCAAAGAGATACTTGTGCATACAGTAAACTAAACTGCTGCCTGGATGATCTGCATTCCCCGGCTCACAACAACAGTAATTTCATTTTGGTCAGAAAAATGGGCGAGACATTACAGCAGACATGTTTTGAATAAAAATAATAATAATAATGATAACAGTAAAAAAGGAATCTGTCTTTTGAAATCTCAAAAATTTCACGTGTCTACGGTCATTCTGCAGGGTACAAAATATGACAGACCTGCAGTGGAGCAAGATCTTGCTTTCTATTTGCCAAAAGCCTGATCAGTTTATCTATATTGGTGTTTTAATGATTTAGACTACAACTCATACAGTATTTTCCTTTCAGTGCTAGGACAGTAACTACATGGATCTGTCAATGTATTATAACTCTTCTCAAATATGAAGAGACAAGGTAAAGCAATTTTTGAGACATCAGAGGAATGGTAGGTACCACGTTGTGTTCTACAGTTATCAATTCGTTAAAAGCAAACACACTAATTATGTTTTTAAAATAAAGCAAAAAATTTCGTTAAGAAAATTCAGAATAAGAACAAACACAGCTGTGTCATATAATGGTGCAAGATGATTTAGTATAGGCATAAAGGGGAATATATTTTCAGGATTCAGACAAGCATTTGAATATTCTTGGAGAAAAGATTCCTTCTCAGTTTACACTCCTATGTCAAAATAATGTGAAAATACAATCACAAGTGCCTCAATTAAACCCTTGATATTCAAAATGCTGACTTAAAGTTTTCCACTGGAGCTACTACAATTCAGACCATTAATGTAACTTTAACACATATCAAGACTTCAGGACAAAAATCCTTTTGACATGTTTATTGACATCTGCTACAGACCAATTTACATTTGGAAATCTAAGACATGTTAAATGCATTTTCCCTCCAAACTGCCAAAAGCCAACTGATTCTGTTACGGACTAATCACTTAGAAGAGAGGAAGAACTGAGTTTCCAGATCAAAAGTTGACCATTTGTGTCAATTTCCAGGAGTAGCATCGAACGAGATTTTTTTTTTTATCTCTTCATTTTACTGTGAACAAAAGTCCTGCAAAATTGCATCACTACAGCCAAGTACAAGCAGTATTTATTCCTGGAATGCACTTACTGAAAGAACAGAAAGCCTATCCTATGTAAAATAGCAAAACTGTACAATTACATTTAGACTACCTAATGAGACAACCACTTCTTAAGGAAAAAGCACTTAAGAAATTGAAAATTGAATTTAACAAGTCACCCACACTCTCCAACACCGCAGTGAAAAAATCACACGTATATGCACACACCTCGCTACATCCTACACACAAGCATTTACATTTGTTTGTTTATATTTAAATAAGCCTGTCATTTTCCGTTTAGGAAATGTCACATACTTTTCTCCCCAGTTTTAGGATTCTATTTGTGTACTTCTATACACCTAATGTTAACTTGTTAGCTTATTCTGCCTAAACTGTAAGTAGCCTTGCTATAAAGGGGTTCCTTAATTCACTCTACTTTTCGCAGAATAGAAACTTCAGTTATCTTCACTAACTTCTTCTATGCAAGGTGGTAATAATTCAAGATAAATTTTACTAAACAGAAAAGGAAACATGAACATATGTCAAAAGCAGATGCATGCACCTACATACCCACTCCTCCTTGCCCCAAAACTTCACTTCACAACCCACTACACACAGGTACATACTCTAGAAATGGGTTCCCAATATATAAAAATATTTGCAGGACTTTCATGACAGCTATCTTTACATCTGAAGGGTTACAAAAACATATTGCACAAAAATAGGGAGCAAAAGCAGCAATGCTTTCTTATACTCAAAATCTCAAAACTTAAAGTCAATATCACAATTGGTTCTGTGGTTTCAAGTAACACTATACTGATAAACTAGAACTTGGACAGCATTAAAGCAACGCCTTATTCGTGTCCTGAACAGCAAGTATAGTGGTCCAGGAGAAATAGACAGAGATCAGAAAAGCCCCTTTATTTCATCTGACAACCATTTAAAAAGCACAGTGTAGGGAGAGGATCCAGAAAGCACATAAATCAGGTTTGCTATGATAGCAACACCACTGGATTTATGCTCATGGGTTTTCTAGCTCTTATACTACTACCACATATCATGGCCAAGACTCTGAAAACCGGGCGTACAAATGTGGCCTCTCTATGGATACAGCCCTGGCACAAAGAAGCACAGAGGATGTCTAAAGTAGTTTGACAGAAAACATATAAAACCACATTGGTGGAAGCAGAAGAAATAATTTTCTGTAGATGGCAACCACCATCATAAGACTTTGCTTGTGACTGATGAAGTAAAACTAAACCAGAAGATTTCCACGGAGAGAGTACAACCCAGAATTACAAAAAAAAAAAAGCTCTTGGGAGAAATCTGGGGAATTCCCTGTTTCAGATACAGAAGAGGAAACAATAGCTGTAATAGAAAGCCAAGGATCTACTTTAAAAAGCAGATGATGTTTATGAAGTACTGCCTGAACTGGTGAACCTTCACAATAAAATGTCATCATCTAGTGGTGTGGTGTAAGTGCAGGACTGAGTCAGAAAGCCTGACGTTTAGACTCAATCTAGCATCTCCTGTGGTTTGGGGATGTGTTGTTTAAGACAAATTTTTCACAAGTGATTCTCAACTCTATCTGGCAGCTTTGTTCTGAAACATATTTTGCACATTTGCTAGGCACCAACTCCCATGTAAAAACACTGAGCACTGTTAGCGTCCAGGGGTGAGGGAAGCAGAACTGCAAAGCATCTATATTTAAATGTAGTGTAAACACATGTTCAAATTTAAAGGACTTTTAAAAGTCCTCACTTAATTGGTTAACTCTTCAAAACAGCAGACTGGTAATTACTTAGATAACTTCAGGGAGATGACAATTAAAAAAACCATTTAAAATGTTCTATGCATGCAAATACATAAGGTTATCTTCAGCTATAAAAGCTAAGACTCAGGCTCGAAGAGGAGTTTTGATGGCATTTAGACATCAAAGTCCAAGAGGTCAGTCCTTTTGGACATAATCAGATGCATTGCAACTCTGCAGATTCGTGGTTTATGTCACACTTAAGCCTGTGAGTACAAAGTTGGTGCTTTTGTACCTAAGCCTGTTTAGGGGCTTGATTCAGTAGGTGTGAGTTTATGCTCTGCAGGGATTTCCACTCACAGCATGCTGCACATGCATTGCTTGCATTGGAAAGCACATCCACAACAGTAAACACAGCTCTTCTGTAACACTCCAGGCATTTCAGCCTAAGCAACAGAGGAGCCCAAATTCTAGCAAGGCAATCTCTATATTAAGAGAATTTAAATCCCTTCCTCTCAGTAAAGCTCTCAACCCACCAAACAAAGCAATGAGGAGATAATTTCTACCTCTCCCTCGAAGGCTGTGTCACTGCAGAAAAAACCCCACAAGATTCAAAGGGTATTGAAGAGCTTCAGTCCCTGCTCCACATCAAACAGGCATTAGATGAAGTGCAGGAACACCAGGGAGCTTAAGTGTTCCTTGGTCAGAAAGACGGTAGCTGGGAATCCTGGTATTTAGCACTTAAGCTCATCTGTTTATTGTATATAGAACACAGGCATCTAAATCTAAGTTTAATGGCTGTTTTGCAGGCCAGGACTTAGATTCCTGTAGCTCTGGCATGATGATGGGCTGCACCACAGAAATCAGCCCATTTCTGCATCTGCCTCCAAATATGCTGCAGCATTTTTTTGGAAATCCACACAACTCCCAAACCTCCCAAAGCCAATGCTGATCACAGCAAAAACGTGACAATTCAGTCCTCTTGAGCTGCCTAACCAGGTTTCAATTACCACAGTTTGGAATTTTACAATGACACTGCATGATCAAGCACAATTTAATTGGATTTTCATTTGTTAGTTAGATGAACTCCTATCCAGTTCTGTACTTCCTCAATTTAGACAGTGCAGAAATTCAAGCTGTGAAGACAACACTGGATTTTGCAATGCCTTCAGGACTTCAAAAAATATTTCAAATACATCAAAGTGGTCAGATAAGTTAGTACTCAATAGGAAGTTGTTTCTCGAAAGGAAATTGCAAATTTCAGTCAAAGAGGAAGATGGAGAGTTAGAATTAACTAACTGTTCCAAAAACTTCGGAAAGCAGGAAGGGCTTGTGAAGGTTGCATGAAGAAATTGCACGCAACCACATAAACAAGCTCAGTTTAGGACTATATAAGTATCTTAAGAATATGTCTCCAATTAAAAAAACAAAAGAACAAAAAACACTCAGAACTTTCTACCATTCAAATATCGAGTTTTCACTAAAGATCAGGGATTATTTCATATTCAGTCAGCAACAAAGCAACTGGTATTCTTATTTGGCCGGTTAATCCTTTCAGCTTAACCTATGCTTATACCCAGTGTCCACATTCTGGGCATCTGGCCACAAGCAGAGACAGGGCAATGGGCTGGATGGGTTTTTAATCTGTCTTAAGTAGCCATTCTTACATCTTTCCTCTATAGCCTGCAATGCTCCTCTGCAGCTAGGGAGAGAGGCATCCTTGTAGGGTCATTTAATAAAAGAGATTATATTAGCAGTGAGCAAAGATTATGTTCTCTACCTGCCCAGCAAAAGATACTTTGCCTTTTTTGCCCCAAAACACCCACTTCAAGCTGTAACTCTACATACATACAGTATTGGTAAAACCTTTCCATTTACCTTGTTACTGTACCTGAATGTAGCTGGGAATGTGCCCAGTTCACAGACAGTTTTGCTGTAATACCAGGATTGTATGGGCTTGGCACAATTACATCATACACATTATCTTGGCAGCCAGGCAGCAGCAGCTCCACCAACTGAGCTCAAGGCCAAGCCATCAACAGTTGTGCTGAATGAGTTGTCTGCACATTTTTACAAAGGCTCTTCCATTTCTTATGTTTGCTTTAATTTGTTGCCCTTATCTTGGTGTTGTACCAACATCCCTATGCAATATTCGTGTATACCCAGTAAGCTGTGAGAAAACATGCAGTAACAGGCAACAGACTCTAGCCTTGTCATGATCCCTTTTGCAAACATGATGCTCAGAATTTTTCACTCACAGTGAAGTAAAATAGACGGTGCATAATTAAGACTGAGAACTCTGCCGGGTGCACGTGTGTGTCTTGGAGCCACAGGTCTGCTCACTTCTGAACTCTGGGCAAAGCCATGTGAGATCAGTTGCTACAGCACAACCCTAAGCTCTTTTTAACCTTCTTAAATAGTATTCTCAGCCATTTTCAAGCCTTCTCCCAACAATGTTTAACATTTTAGCCTGAAACTAGCTTACGTTAGTTTCAGAGATGACAACAAAAATAAACCATGTGTGCCACCTTGTACAATCCATGCATCTGGCTGCATTTGACAGAACTGCCTTTCTGGTGGTATCCCCTCATCATGTGGCATCTGCCCCTTCCTTTCCTCCTCTATTCTTCCTCTTTACATTAAAAAAACCCCAAAAACCAACCAACCAAACAAAACCATATCAGGCAAAACATGAAACACAACAGAAGCAAATATTGGAAGCAACTGTATTTCAACTAGAGCAAAAGTTTACTTTTAAAAATAGCTGCTAGTATAATTAAGGTCTGCAAGAAATAGCACCCATTAGGCTTTATTAAAGTCACAGAATTAACACCAGAGGTGGAGTGTGTGAACTAAAAAACTGATATGCTAGTTGTGGCAGTACATTTTCTTATTTTAAGGATGAATCCCAACATGCCAGAAATTAGAGACCAGCATTTAGCTTGCACGAAGTGAACACCCAGCAGCCCCGCTGTGTCTTTGAAGAGCTGTGAGGACAAGGACACCTCGCTCATTGTTCAGACAAAGAGAGGCTTTCCGGAGGCCATGCCTCCAAACTGTGCATTGAAACACTTGCTTTCCACACCCATCAGTAGCTTCAGCAGCCCAGACAGACTTAAAACTTCTCCCCACGTCATCAGAGCCACATTCACCTTCAAACACAAAACAACACTAGAAGAAATCCACTGAATGCTGGCAAAATGATCAGAGGCAGTAAGAAGAGACATACAATGGCGTCCTCGCAGACTCAGAATCAGAAAAAGGAATTTTCAGTAACACGTGTCTCTTTCCTGTCCTCACCACCACCCCCAAAAGTAAATCACATAGCCATGTACACTCCTGCACAGTGGCTTTAATATGCTGAGTGATTAAAGGTGATGATGATGAGTATGGGCCATACTACGCATCTTTAGAGGGTTTTCAGTTCAACACTGAGGGGCCAAATGGGGCTACTGTGTATCTAAAATAGTTCAGTCTGATTAAAGGTGTAATTATATAGTTAGTCATAATAGCTGCCATACGTTAAAAGAAACCCACCTCTCCTTCAGGGGAAGGGAAGGAAATTATGCTACTTTATTCATTCAAACACACTCTCAGTTAAATTCAAATACAGCATGTGGACTAGATAAATACAGTGACACACAGCCACAAACACTTAGTAATCCAAGATAGAACAAGGAGATGAATCTCAACCTATAATCTTCGCAAAGGGAAACTAAATCTTATGATTAAGAGTTCTGTCATATCTGTGCAGGTATCAGTGGAGGCTGCGTGTTTTCTTCTCAGCTGTCATAAGAAATTCATGCTGGTTTTAGGGCCTAAATATGAGCAAAGACATTGCAAACACAGGGTCTGACACAGAGTTTAAGAGATTTATGTGTTTATACAGTTAGCACGTAACTTCTCTGGATATCCACACAGCAGATTTGCTCTATTATTGTTACTTCCAGCAAATCATCATTGCAGCTCTGCAGGAATAATGACTTTTGTCTAGAAGGGGTTTCCTCGGCTTAGGTCACCTTTCACAGAGAAGTAGGTGATCTCAAATAGCCTCTACTATTCTAGTATAAGACAGGGTGGGGAAAGGTAATTTCTGTATACAGTTATACCTTTTAAACTAATGCTTCCGGTTACACAGGAGGGAGGGTGAAAAAGAAATGCACAATAGACAAGTTTTAGTTTTTCACCTTTTTTTTTTACTGACACTCCAAGTTCACTTTTAACACCACTGAAGCCATTTAGAGAACCTTGCCCAGCGACCACTGCCTCGAGACCCTCCATGAGATTGTTTCCCAAGGAGACAGACACAACCCAGACCTAGTTCCCCTGGACACGAAGGAGGGAAGGCACCGTCTATGCAACATTCTGATCCACAGCAGTCCCAGCCCCCAAGACAAATGACAGACCCAGACTGGATAAAACACACGTCCCATTTCAAGGGAAAAATACAGGGGAAGGGTGAGAGATACAGGAAAAGAAATTTGTCATCCTTGCCAATAAAGTTCCCAGCTATCCACATGGACACTTGTACACTCTCTGAAAAATCTTCCTCTGGAATAAAATACTTAGAGCATTTGGTGTGCGCTGAACAAATTCATTGAGTCTCACTGTTTAACCTTCCTCCTCTCCCCCACTTTTATTTTTTCAGCACTGGTGTTAAAATTTTGAAATATTCTATATTTCAACAACTGAACATACATTCCCCACACTAATCATTTGACGAGAGAGAAGGCTGACCAGGACCCAGCTGAGGCATCACATTCCACATAATTTGTTAAATAACACAAAGATAAATCATCTTTATATGTGCACAGTTTTTAATCAGCATCCTTTGCCCAACATAGCTCAGCGGTCAAGTTCCAAGAACAATTTTGAGTCCTGTCATCTCATTTTTTTTCCAAGCGTTCTCTCAAATGATCCCGTAGTTACATCACTGCACCTCCCTTGAGCTAGATTTCCATATCTTTAACATGCTATCTGCTATTCAAGTTTTTACACACTTGATAAGAGAGCAGAAAAGATAATTGAAAATATACAAGAAAACATTAACTTGCATCAACAGAGCTATACAAGAAAAAAAGCCCAACAGACTAAGACACACTTAAAGCAATAAAATTACAAAACACCACATACAATAGTTTTATGGGAAAGAAGGATGAGAAAATATTCTTTTCCAGATTTCACACCATTTTCTTCCCCCACACACACCCAAACTGGGTGAGGTAGAAGCAAGAGAGTTTCTTGTTTCTTTTAATTTTGCCCTGAAATGTACTTTAAGTAATTGCAAGTGAGTGACACCTAGTGATGAACACAAATCTGATCATCCTCCACTCTCCCACACAGAGAAGATAAGCCAGCAAGCACCAACAGGTAACTCAGGAGTGGGTGTTGAATCATGGGAACCTGACACTACTATGTTTCTCTCCCTTAAAAGCCAAATATCAAGTGAGCCAAGACCTAGAAACTTGGTGCACAGCTAAAAAGAATAAAAATAAAATGGCTAATCTGTCCAAACGAGACATGGTGAAAACAGATCTAAATCATGAACTGCAAATTCACTTCTCTATTCTCTTTAAAACCAATCAGCTCTCTCTGGAAACACCAAGTTTTCCCAGAGATCTCATTCTTAATTAAAAATATATATCCCAGAAGCAAACAGGAAGAATGGGTTTCTCATTAAACACTAAAATATCAACAGCTGTCTTAGAGATCAGTTAGCGATGTCTCTGGTGTTACAAACGCTGTCCTCTTGTAAGGATGTTAGAAGCTTGTCAAAGACTCTTATTTTGCCAGTAGTTCCAAAATTATTGCTCACAGAGCAGTTACTGGAAGTGAAGGGGAGGGGATCTAGTGTGATTTCTGGTAGGGTTACAGGAAGGAAAAGTATGCTGCTATGCAAAGTAGCAACAAAACAGTCCCCTGAAAGGGAAGCTGGAATAAAGGGACCGAGAAAACTGGTCTGATTTTTTAACACCATGACATGGGATAATCCTCTATATGGGAAGCTCACCCCAACCAAGAGATTCCTTTGCTTAATGCATTTTTAAGAGCAGTCCAAAGTTTCAGAACTAAGACAGCAAAACACAAAATCCTGTAGGAAAGGGAAGTTATTAATCTAGCACAGCCATCGCCGCTTTTACACACTTTGTGCCATTTCATCTTTTTCTGTCATGAACAGGATTGTCACTGGAAGCTCAGGAGTAGCTCCTGCTTTAAAGACACAAAGTCTTTACATCATGATTAAAAGCCATCCAAGGACAGGAGAAAAAAAAAAAAGAAATAATAAAAATCAGTGGGCAGAGAAACACATGCTCCAACTTGCAGACCTTGTTCTGCTCAGTAAACCCATGGCCATCTCCTTTTCTCTCCTCACAGATTCATACGAGGTCAGGCTATTTTTTTTTTTTTTTTTGTTAATCCCTCTGCAGACATTAAGGAAAATCCAAAAGCCTGTAAAATTTAAAGCCCTGAAATCCCAAGCTCTCCGGAAAACTAACGCAAGAGAGCCATCTACCATGCGAAGGCAGGACTGTCGGGGCTGGGGCAGCAAGGGCTGCCGCTGAAACTTATTTGAATGAACTTGACCCAGGTTGGCGGGCGGCCAGCGCCCGACGTCACCCCGTGACTTAACAGAACACAGTGTTCTTGGCACCCGCACAAGTATGTGTTGAAATCCACGCTGGAGAGGGAGAGAAAAAAAAAAGTCACTGCATGTTTCAAATTAATAAAGGAAAATGGTAATGAAAAGGTAATAAAACGCAAAGGCAGCATTAGATGTTTTTAAATGTATCTGCGGCATTTTCCCCCTTACTTATTAGTTTATTTATTACTGGTGTTCCCTCATGTACCAGAGGCTCGGCATACGGGTAGTTCTCCCCAGGACGAGCCCTTCCCTGTCCAAATCCCGTCCCACGTGCTCTCCCTCTCACCTCTATCTGTGCCCTACCTGGAAAATTCCAGTGCAGCTCTCAGCCAGGCAGTGAGGGCACACAGCGGCTGCGTTGCCAGGGCTGCCCCTGACTCACTCCCTCGCCCAGCCCTCACCCAGGGGCAGTACAGCAGGCACCCCAAGCCTATAGGGGATGATCGGTGACACAGTTATGCCACTCACCAATGGATTGTGCTAACACCTTGTCACGAGATGACAAGCACACAAGTAGAAGCAGGACAGGCAAAATAAACTTAAGGAACCATGAACTCTATGTGCTTCCTCCACACACCATATTGCTATTACTTCCCTTTTCTGCATTTCCTCTCTCCCAGACTACCCCTCTTTCTCTCCAAAGCCAGGCCTCAAGTCCTTTTCCTTCTTCTCGCCTGTCGCCTCTTATCTCACTGATGCCCTATTCTCCTCTTCAGTGACTGATCAAGACACTTGACACCTGTAGGTGCAGGATCAAAACCAGCTCACACACACCTGCTGAGGGGACTCTCCGCAGCCACCTCTTCAGGGCCTGTACCTGCCACCAGCAAACACACCAGCATCCTGATGGCACAAGCCTCCAGTAATGCTTTACAGCCAGGCCATCAGTCACAACAGGAACACGGATCCAGTTTCATCCTCGTTACCTTCCACACACACATCCTCAGCCTAGCACTCAGTCCATATCATTAAAGGAACATATAGGAGATGGTAAGACAAAATTTCTACCCTACCTGGACAGCCCACTGCTGCTTCCACCATTTCAGTGCAAACCTGAAAATCTGCATCAGTTAATATCTTATCCAGTGTTCCACCACCCTTCATCCATCAGCTGAGAGACGACAACATTTTTGTCTAGTTATAGATTCTCTAAAAACAGACGCATCTAGCAGACGATCCACATCTCTGGCCAGTCCTTCCAACATCCTGAGCCCATGTTGTATGTGAAAGTTGCACTGATTATTTTTCACCTTGACTATTACACACTTGCAATAATAAAAATAAACCATCTGCTAACCAAAGAGACAGTAAAACTTGCATAGGAAGCAATTAGGCACTTTCTGGAGTCCCTGTTCAGTATCACAGAAAACTGTCTCAAAACGCCTTTCCTTCCACCCAGAACTCTGCTTATGTCTTTCAAATTAAAATAGTATTAGCTTCAATACTGTAACAGTAGGGAAAAGAATTCTGCTTTATTCCCGAAGGGTGAAAAAAAACTGAGAAAGAACTCAAGTGTTTATGTTTTGCGCATATAATTTCCTGATGCTCAAAATGCCATTTTCTGAGGAACTGCATCCTAAAATAAAAAAAAAAATCCTAGAGACATAAAAAGAATACAGTTCTTCCACAGAAAGGCATAAGAAAATGGTGTGATATATCAACAGCACATCCACATGTGAAAAAAACCACAAAGGCTAATCAGGACAAAGCAGAGAATGGAACTACTCGAAGAATAAGTAATTTAAAAGCTCCCTATAAACAATCTACAATCTTTTGAAACTACCACGTATAAGTGAAAATTTTCACAGAGCAAAAGAAAAAACAGTGGACTCAATTTCTAATCTCATCTTTCTATGGTCTGACTCCAGATCCAAGAAGGCACATGTAGCAGAGAAAGTGAATGTAGAATTTGGCAAGTTACAGGAAGAAAAAGCATTCAAGTAAGAAATACAAAGATTGCTGATGACAAAAATGACAGGGAATTCGTAACACACACAAATTTCCAGTGACATGCCTTGACTTGATAGTTATCTTTAAGAATCCCTATGGAAGGAGCAGTTCATATTTATTTAACAAAGATGTGCTGGCATTCACACTGTATGCTTCTAATGTCAAAGCAGCTGCCTGCCCATTCCCCTCCAAACACAGCCAGAAACACCACTCCTGCAGCAGAGATGGGGGAAGATTTTCACAGAAGAGGGCAGCTCTTTGGTAGTCTCATGTTTACGAGGGAGTTGACTGGGTTGTCAAGGAGGAAAAAGCCCCGCAGCAATCCTCATACTACATGCTTTGAATACACACAATTAAATTTGTCACAAAATTACAGATGAGTCTTCCGTGAAACTTTGAAAGCCTGCCCCAGTACCCTCGCCTCTCTCCTAATTGGGTTTGGCAAGGAGCACCAAGATACTGTTAAGTCTGAAAGTTTGCTCGAGAACCAGATCCACAGGTTAGAGAAGTTTTCTCGAGCCACTCCCAGCTGGCTAGTGGGCAAACCACAGAGAGACTGCCAGAGCCTCCAAGGAGGGCAAAGTTGAGGGCAGGATGTGACACACTTACCGCAATCACGCAGGCTACTTGTCTTCCTAACACCCAGTGTGGTTTACAGCCTCTAAGCAAATGAACAGGACTGTTCGCTCAAAAAGGGTGAGATTAATCTTTTATTGTGTTATTAAAGTGTGTATTCAATAAAATCGTTTGTTCTTACACCCTTCAAACCCGTGAATGGGATATGAAAAAAAAAAATTAGTTGGGATCTCTTACAATTAAAAGATAAAGCAACAAGTCCTCATGTTTTGTAGCTGACCACAAAAGCCCGCAAGGCCTGTGCTCCATTGCCCCTCTCTCCCTCTCTCCTAAACCACCTCATCTCTCTGGAACATGAAGTCCTGTCATATTTTCATTTGCAGTCTAGGGAATCTCAAGTGATTGGATGCAATTAGCGACACCAGGACCAAAATGAGAGTATCACATTCCCTGACTTTAGTACATACTGTTTGAATTTGCTTTCAACTGAAGCATGTTATGTTTTTATTTAACATACAAAAGAAAACCCCACCTATCCACAAGTAAGTTTAATTGCAAAATCCCATTTTCAAAGTACAGCTGAATCCTGAGCCATCTCTAACCATGTTCAACTATGTACATATGAAAGCAACCACAACAGCACACAACTACAGCTAGTTACATACCCGCCAGGTAGGAAAAAATGTAGGCAAGAGGGATACTTGTATTTTCCTAAATACAACACTGTAATTTTAAATGAAGGAAGACTGTATCAGATGGGTCTTCCTCCTTAAAAACAAGTGTAAGCAAGATTCAGATACTGAAAAAACACAGAAATATCATGTAGTTCCGTTAACACACCAAGTTACTAATTTGAGAGTCGGGTCATTTGCTAATAAAGTGAAGAGCACTTACTGTCTGTAATGTTGCAGAACCTGACAATCTAACACGTTTGCCTACTTTCTCCTCACCCATTTTTAAACATAGCTAAAATACCCATTTGGAGGGTCAGAGAAAAGAATCTAGGACATATCCATAACAAGAGTGAGTCGTTAAGTGCAGAAGCAACACAAAAACATGACTTCAGAGCAGCAGGAAGTGCGGTAGCACATGACAGATACAATCAAATCCATAGGTGAGTAAACCCAGGATAATGCCACAATTAGGTTAGTGTTGCATTTCAGCTTCTGCAGTATTTCAAGTGGAAGCATTTTATTTCTATTGCTGTTTTACAACACCCGATCTGTCAGTCTTCACACCACT
The DNA here is from genome assembly GCA_008033365.1 of Pseudorectes ferrugineus. Taxonomy (NCBI): domain Eukaryota; kingdom Metazoa; phylum Chordata; class Aves; order Passeriformes; genus Pseudorectes; species Pseudorectes ferrugineus. Next base: position 25,623 of record QWTY01008240.1, read on the forward strand.
TTGGTCGGGAAATGACTTATTACCAGATGAAATGCACAGAAAATGAGTGAAAGGAAAAACTGTCAGGCTACCTACAGGGCAACACAACAGGATTTACGTGATCTGTGGTTACAATAAATGCAGACAGAGGCAAACAAATTGCGCCTACCTGACTATGCATACAAAACTCGAGACCTTTCAATTTATTAAACAGAAGTTATTACTGTTTGCAGGAAAGGAGGTGATGTTCCTTGCCAGCTACATATGGCAACATATTTCTAGATGCTTGTTTTTATTTTTACCAATTACAGCTTAGGGTTGATGTGTGTATGTGTGTGTTTTCTTTTTCAAAAGCTAGTGCAGGTTGAGGTATTTTTCTAAAAACAAACATACACACCTGTAGTAGTGACCGCATTTTAACCACAGAAACAATGTGATATAACCCATCAGACTTCTGGATTCTCCAGTTTCACAAAGCTAAAACAGATTTGTACTCAGATCTTACTTAAATAAAATACCAAATTGGTGTCTTTGGTCTTAATTTCATCCTTACCGCTTGTTAATTTCTTTATATCCATAATTATCACCTTCTTCACTTTAATCTTATGCTTCTGCTTCATTATGGACTAGTTTGCCCTAGTTTGTCCTCTGTGTGGTCTTTCACAGTTTTAGCAAGTATCGATTTTCCACAGTACAGTTTCCTCTCTTTCCAACACTACATAGTTAAGCTCATAAAACCAAACAAAAGAATTCCTTTCTAACTTTTTCCAGCATTGTTTGTTTAGATTTCTGAGCATGCAATTAGTCTAGTTTCACGTGGCAGAAATTAAAACACTATTCTTGCTGGAAACTGCAGAGACTGGGACTAATGCCTGCCAGAGAGACTGAGGCACCAGGTACAAAGTTTCAGTTTCGCTAAACAGAAATAACCGATCAGATTTGCTGCTCGTTTTAGATGCAAGCAGCAAACCAGGGCTTCCTTTTGCTTTAATCCCACCAACGCTGGCATAATGCCACATAAGATAACATGTTAACAAGGCTCTGGAAGCTGAGGACTTAAACACACAATAAAGCAGCAATTAAAAAATTGTGGAGATGAAGGAAACCAAGTGAGAACAGCAAGAACAAGTCAGGCCAGAGACTTGTTGAACTCGGCATCCTATCTGGGACAGTGGCCCATGTGAGGTGCAAAAAGCAAAGAAGCACAAAGCAAGTGAATACTTCTGCTTCTTCCCTGCTACACTCCTCAGGAGTGAGGTGACTTGCAACTCCAAAACTTCCCAAGGGGGCATCATTTGACTTACTAGGTAATTAGATTTTTCTCCAGAAATAAAAGTCCAATCACTTTTAAACCAAACTCTGCAGAATTCTGGTAATATTGTAGAATTTCTTACATTTTACTTAATGTTTTTAATTCAAAAAAATTAATTAAAATGTTTTTAATTAAAAACATAAATGTTTTTAATGTCAGCAAAGAAAGTCACTGGAAGGGACCACAGGTGGGTCACCAGCCATAGATTTCTGATTTAGTCATTGTGGTTTATTATTGCTGCAACATCTAAAGAAGTCACAGAAAAGTTAATGACTGTTATGCTGAGAACTGTACCAAAATGTGCAAAAAGAAGTGGCAACCTCTGCTCAATGAATTTGTGGCAGATAATGAGCCTAAGCAACAAAGTGCATTTTTAAAAAGTCACAGTGCTGATCAAAAAAAAAAAAAAATACGCTGAAAGATATTTTTCTTGCAGTTCAACCTTACAATACTACCAACACTTGGGGATGTCCTTCAGAACATTTCATTCATCAATTCATTCCAGCTCATTCCAGATCAGGAAAACACAAGCATCTTTCTTCTTTTCAAAAACAGAGCATAGTGCTGCTAATAAGCAGATGGAGAATTTTTACAATTACTGGCTGCAAGTCTCATAAAAATTAAATCCATTTGCTGTTCTTCCATTTAAAATGCATGGTAACAAAGCAACAGAAATTAGCGTTCAGTGGTCTCTTAAATCATCCCTCCCTGCTCAAAATGTGAAAATAAACCACCACACATTATATCACCAGCAGTCTTACTTTTTCAGCTCTATGATGACGACAAGGATCATGACTGTGTCAAAGGCAAATGATTATTGTCTACATTATTACTTCTGACTGTTCAGAGCATCTGGAGCGTGCAAGGCAGAGAGAAAACTTCCATCACCACTTTCCAAAATCCTTACAAATTAATTGATGGCAATTAACAGCTGAACAGTATTTGAAAACCCTGAAATTCACATGCAGAGGATGTAAAAAGTCTTGCATCTTCATAACCAGATTTTTGAAGTCACAAGCAACTTCTGCATTAAAAGTGCAGAAATGCTCAAAGTAGCTGCAAAGTTATACACACAACAAAAAATGATGTTGAGTACTTTACAATAACACAGTGCAACTCCTCCCCCTCAAATCTTACGGTCATTCTTGCCTTCAAAAAGTAAGTTGTACCACAGAAGTGTGGCATAGAAGTTATGCTGCCTTCCAATCCTATATAAAATCATGTTCTAGTTTTCCTTTCCATTATATTTCCACTATTTACTTTCCATTATTTCCCAAGTTATGATTGCTTCCACTTACATCTGAACAAAATGAGCTATGATAACTTAAATATTTATACTCAGCATCCACAAGGATGATCCACCAAGGAGATATGTGCAATATTTTTCACTTAGACTTATTAAAGTGATTAATCAACTCAGCATCTTCATTATCAACAGGATTGATACATTCAGGTTTTCTTTCTTTTTTTTTTTTTTTAACATTAAAGAAACCACACCAGAGATTTTGCCACGGATTTTTCCTCTGAGCTCATTAGATTTGAGAAGCCATCAGTATGTATGGGAAGCATTTATCTAAAATTGTAAAGCTATGCAAAAAGACAAAAAAAAAATTCTCTGCCCTGTTCTGATGCCTGCTTAACTACTTTTTTCCTCCATAACTGCTCTGGTTAGTACTAAATTTTTAACAATGAAATGCTTTTACAGATGAGAAAAGCATCACAGAATCTTTAAATTGTAAGCAATGTAAGCCACAAGTCAAAAATAATGTAAGGAACAAACCTAGCTCTATTGTTTGCATAGGAAAACTAGACTCAAGTGCATATAAAGGTTACAAAGTGGAGGGGAATAATCACCCTCCTGGCATTTGTTTCAGACTTGTTTCATGTAAAAACATTGGTTTTGTTGTTGTTTAAACTGACAGTCTTATCTATGGTCCAACTAACTGCTTTTTAGCCATCAGAGCAGCAATTATGTCCTATTTTATTTTCCTCGTCCTAAATTTGTACCTTTCAAAAAGTCTACTTAACCTGATATTTTTTAATCCAACATTCCACCCATAAACCATTTAAGAGAAAATATATCTCTTTCTCTTCTCCTCCTCCTCCAATTACTACAGACTGAGGCTGATGACAGTTTCTTAGATGGAAGAGCTGCTTTGACCCTTCATTTCCAAACCAGTAAGCAAACACCGTACAAAAACTCTTATGTCCTTCCAACACACCACAAATATCTCACATTATAAGGATGAATCTGTTGAGTTCCATAAAGGAGGAGTAAGTAAGTCAAAGCTTCTGTAAAGTGTCCTGGTATACAGCTATATAATCTGGTTTTACAAGCAGCTATGTAAAACTGTTACATTACTGTCCATAATGTTGTTAATTCTTTTCTCTGTACAAGTCTGCAAAGAACAGGCCAAAAGGCAACATGGTGCTTTATCTGCAACTGCTACAAATAAAAGGTCTTTTTTCTAATTCTGCCTTTAAACAGATAATGCATTACTAGATTGGGGTATTTATTTATTTATTCTTTTTATACAAGTAGTTATACTGTTCTCCCCTTCTAAAAGATACTGAGGTGCTTCATATCCTAGACAAATCACATTATTACTGGAACACACCAGATTCACAACTTGGCAACATCAATTATTTTTTTTACTTTCATGATGCTTCAATGTACTTCAACAACTGTTTATGTTTTAAAAAACCCAACATAGTGCTTTTCTGATTAGTCATAAAAATTAAAGATTTCAATTAAAAAAAACATAAACAAAAAAGCCCAGGCTTACCTTTGCACTGCTCCCTCACCCAATCAAGGAAATGAAAGAAACTTAGTCTGTGAAGCTCACTCCAGGGAAGCTAAATTCTTCTCTAGACAAGTCTGGCTAGAACCATCACCCTCTACAAAATCTATGCTGTCTCAAAAGCTCCTCTCCTTCCCTGTGTCTGTACAGAAAGCTTTATTAAAAACATGAGGTAAGCACAAACTAGACTATGTGAAAGAACACCCTGCAGAAGCCACGCAGAGCAGCAGGTGGTAGAGAACTACGGCTACAAAGGGTATCCACTACACTGACCAAGTGGAGAGTCATTTGCAACATTGTCTTTTGGTGTGTGACTTCTCAATTGCTCTGCAGAGGAAGCACCGAGGGTGGCGATGCTAAAAAGGACAAAATTCATACACGCTGAAAAGCCCACAGCACACAAACATGGGAATAGCTGTGGGGAAGTCTACCCAGGATCATTCTACCCCCTTACTTTTGTCTCCAACTATGATTAATGTCAGATGTTTAGGGAAGAGTTTAAAACAGGACAAACATGCAGCAGTGTTGCCACAGAAGAGTCTTCCTGATTCCAGTTTGTGGCTACAACTAGAGGCAAGATCTTTGTATTTAATTCTTAACAGATTTGTCTTGTCTTCCTTGAGTTTGTCCAGTTAGTCTTCAACCCATGTAATCTTTTAGCATCCGTATCATCCTGTGACAAGGAGTTCAGCAGCTCATATGGTGGGATGAATCAACTCTGTTTTAATGTTGAATCAACCTGCTAGTTTCACTTGATGCATCCTAGCACTACACAGTACCCAGTCATTTGGTTTACTTTTTATCTCCTTATGAGGCATGGGTTTCTTTCATGCCCTCTCCACAGCAATCTCTTTATGAGGTTGAAGATTTCTATTCTCTAGAACGTTTTGCTCATACCAACTTGCTCTGAAGCTTTTCGAGTTCCACTGCACCCTTTTTCTTGTGAATGGAAAGACCAAAATTACTATCCAGAAGTACAGTTTGTGTGCAAACTTAAGGGATTCTTAAAGTTGTGGTGTTTTCAGCAGCCTTTCAGAGTATTTAAAACCCAGAACAAACCTCAACCCTTCTCATACATGACTATTTAGGTCAGGATGAAGCTGCTCTGCCCATCATGTTTGCCTTCACAAGCAGACAGTTCTAGTCTGGTTTTCTCATTTAGCTTCAATGTTCCCTTTCCCATGCACAGGAAGGTGTCAAGGTGTCTGCAAAACAGCAACAAGTTTGCCGCAATCAGTGTTTCTAAAGAGTTGCAACCAGACGACAGTACTTCGCGGCACAGGACTAAAATGTTGTATTAGGCAAGACAGAACCAGTGAACTGACACCAAACAATGGCCAGGTGAAGGTGAATGGGGACAAGTGAATGAAATAGTGACTGTGTTGAGAAGAAGAGACAGAGTGGGAGGAGAACGACTGGGACTGAGTCAAAAAGAATGCCACTGTGCTGGGACTGAGCAGTGAATCAACAGCCATGTGCAACAGCTTCTCCATGTGTCCAGGAAGTTGGAATAACAAAACTCGGCTGAAGTTGTGAGCAGTGGGAAAGATATCATATGAAGTAACAATTTCATAGCATATTTCCAGAGAGATGGAGGACAAAGATAAAACCATCAGATAGTCAAGGCTGTTGCCCTTGTCTGAAGGCAAATAGTGTTATCATAAAGGGGATAAAAAGAGATGGAGCAGGATTGTCTGCAGCTGGCCTAAACACAAGAGTGTGCTAACAGATTCCTTCAGAGCAGGCAAAATCCTCTTTAACATACTTTAACATATTACAGCTATGGAGTTAAAGACCATCTCCACAGAAAGGGTTAATCAGTCACCAGGGTTGTTAGTCTGGAACATGAGTGTCCTGATAACGAAAGAACTGTAAATCTGAATTGTCATTTACAGATGATTCAGACATTTGTATGGAAACTGTTTATCACAGAACATGACACAGACCCTGACAAACTGGATATGAGAGGCATTACATCTTCACACCATCCCAGTCCCTTCTTACTGTCCCCAAGAAAGTCAACCCCTTGCCCAACAACATTTCATACCTCCAAATTTCTCAAGTTCTCTTATACATATTCTCAGTTTTATTCCATTTGTTCTGCCCCCCTTTATTCCTCTCTTATCTATCCAACACACTTCCACACTGTAATGGGAGCCAGGAACAAAAGTCACGTTCCCCATGCCTTACCATCAAACTGCATTCTTTACAAGCTAAAGATACAGTGCCATGACTTAAAAAAAAACCCCAAATCAACCACAAAACAAAACCCCACATAACTGCCTTCTTCCATATATAGATATGGAGGGAGCTTCATCCATTAAAGAGAGATACACAGGAGCTTCATCCATTAAACAGAAACACACTGGAAAAACCTCAGGGGTTTTTAATAACCCTGAGGTTAGTTGAGAATATTTTCTAAACTTTGGTCTTCCTGTGTTTTCTAAGATAGTCTGAATTTACTTCTAGATCATCACAATTCAGTAGATTCTACAAAGAGCTGCTACACACTAACCCTTACTACAAAAGGAACTTTTCTGTTTTGGTGAATACTGACCAGAAACTCATTAGAAGATGAAGCCTAAACACACAGATAGTTGGATGATTTTGGTACACCTCATGCTTTACTTGTTCTACCAGGAACTGGATGACCTTGGATATTTAGGTGTCTTATTTTCACTTTAAAGCCATTTTATAGGCAGTATTACACATGCATTTTTTTTGAGATAGATATATGCATGCCTTTCTTATACTGCTGCCACAAACCTCAACACCAGTAAGATTCACTTGTGAAAGGATGGAAACTGCAACTGCACTAGGAACCTTAAAATGACATGCGATGCTTTTTTTTCCCACAACTGGGTGCAACAAACATCCTTGGTAGTAAAAGAGAATTTTACTTTCCCCAATATATTAGGTCCCTCTCCTGACACCATGAACTGACAAAATGGGTAACAGAACCAGCCACTAAAAGATCATAAAATTATTTTTAAAGCACAGTGACAACCCACAAGAAAGACTGAACCAAAGGCTTTTAGAGAATTCAAGCCATTAGCCAATCTACTCTGCTCAGGTCTCCTCCCAGAACTTCAGTATTTGGAAAGCACGTTTATAAGAGAGAAATTATTAAGACTGGTCTTATGTATCCCACTAAAGTTCTCTTCAATCATTTCCTTCAAAAAGAATTTTCCAACAAATTCAAATCAATCTATCCTCCAATTTATCCTGAAGACTTCTGAGAGTTTGGAAGACAAAGTCAGACAAATCAAAACTCAGCAGCTTTCTCACTGCGCTCATGACTCTTTGCAGAGCACAAAACTAATAGCAAATTATCCATAACAGCAAACAACAGAAAGCCTCATCAGAGGTGAGGAAGCCAGCAAGACAAAAGCCTTTAACTTCCTATTAATGCTGTTAATGCCTCTGGCTTTATCCTCTCTCTCTTTTCAAAGGAAAGCACTGCACTTCCAGCAGTGCATGCTCTGCTCGTCCCTGTAGCATCTTCTGCTGCAGCACCAGGCAAGCTACCCACAGGAGACAGAAGAGACCCTCTTTCTTTGCTTCATCTCTTTAGATGGAGCTCAAGGCCCTGACAGGGCAAACAGAAAGCGCTTTGCTTCTCCCTGTTACTCCTGAAGATCCTCTGTGGTGCTGTCAAGAGCCATGCTCCAGAGAGGTACCAGACCTGAGGAAATGCAGATGCCTTGTGTGGCATGCAGCTGCAGGGAAGCTAACACAGGCCTCTTGAATCTTGTTTAAAACACCAGGCAGATTTGGGTAGGATGTGGGAAGACCACAAAGACAGGAGCATTCAATACATGGATACAAAGATAGCAATGCTGTCAGCTGCGCTTAAGTTGTTGCTTTCCAGAGCTGTGTAAGAAAGAATATGGGGCTCAGATGAAGCCTTAAGTTAAACAAAGCAGAGGGGTTGGATTAGCATTCACAAACAGCCCGGTGCTTCAAACAACATAAAAATACACTCTGGGAATGACAGCTCACGGCAGCAAGGTCTGAAGTCTGTTTATGTCACTGTCATAGGTGCTGTGATCCATCAGATTTCATACATCCAGAATGTGGTACACAAGTCTCCACTAAACTTGGTTAATAAGTCATCCAGGAATTTCACAAACTAGGCACAAAGAAGCACAGCGACCTCAGTGACACTGTGGATCACCTACAAAAGCACCTGTAAGTATGAAAATGGTGATCAAAGATACTTCCTTCAAAAGGGGCATCACGGACTTCAGGCATTTTTACGGCACCAAAAATACATATAACGTGTATCAAGACGCTCATAGGCCTGTGTTCTTCTTGAGGAGGATAATGAGCCAATTCAGCCACACCGGCATTTGAACCCCTGTGTCCCAGAATTAGGAAGAAAAATATTCCCAAGATAATTTAAACCATCAAAGCAAGGAACATCTGAGCCAGTTAGGTATTAGCTGAAATAGTGTCGTCAGTCCTGTTTTAAACTTAATGGGGTCACTGTTTAACTACAGACTGAAAAAAAAGCTAGTTATAATACAAATAGCTACAGCACACCCAGAAACATCCTGTTTCTTCTTCTGATAATATGACCAAATCATGGAAACAGAAAGGTGAGAGGGGAATACTGTCTGTGACTAAGGAAAAAAGCTTCAAGGCTTGATTCCTGTATCAGAAGATGCAGATACATCCCTGCTGACGGTATGCAGCAGAAAGCAGCTGGCACACAGGTCCAGTTTTGCCTGATAATTCAGGTATAAATCCTTCCACCTTGCAGGTATGAATGCAAAAGATGTCTCTTTCTGTACCACTACTGACTTGCAATCTGCAGATCTGTAGGTCTTGCCTAAAAGGCCCAGCTGAAGAGCCCTGCTAGAAGAGACCCGTTCTACCCAGAAAAGTAAGGTTCCTGTTTTTGGAAAGACAAGGAGAGAGACAGGGAAGGGAGAAGGATGCTGCCCAGACTGGTTATGCTGTCTTCACCCTTCAAGTTTTCCAGGATCCAACTAGATAAAGCCCTAAGCAACCTTGTCTGACCTTGCAGCTGAGACTGTCTTGGGCAGGTTGAACTGGAGAAATCCTGAAGTTTTTTCCAATCTGAACTATTCCATAAAGTACACATTTAGAAATAATTGTAAGCTTGTGGGTATTTTGTATATATTCTAATACACTTCCTTCAATAATGAACTGACAAAAGTGTTTGCAATAACATGGTCATATCATCACCCTTTATCCGTGTTAAGTCATCAGTCTGACAGGATGACACAAATTCCATTTGCCATAATAATGATTCCCTACCTTGAGATAACCTGTTTTAAATTCTGTTACACAACAATAGTTCAAGGCTCAATTCTAATTACCAAGCCAATGTTAGTTATAATTACCATTATAATGGATCAAGAAAGCCAGGACACGAAAGCAAGTCCAGAAACAACAGCAAATCTTGGCCCGCTCATCTTTTAAGTGACCTCTTCAGAACTGCATGACGTATGTTGAATCCCCCTCAATGTAATGCCACAGAAGGACAGAATTTGTTTTGAGGGGTTTTTTTTAAAAGGCAAGTTAAGACAGTAATAAATCCACGAACTAAGCAACTGAATGAACCTTAATTTGAAAGATCAGAAGGCCTCAGGTAAAAGACACAGACCTACAGATATCCATGCAGGAAGGACTTCTAAAATAATGTGTTCTTCACTGAGGGAAAACCCCAAAATAAACCTTCTGCACAAGATTAAAATAACTTTTGCACAATATTCAGTAACACATCAGATCACCCGCTATCAGGGCACACAGACTGCAGCACAATAGAGAGCTGAGAATGTGGTCGGGATTTATTAAAGAGTTTTATAACATGTAACATACAGCAAATCTCTTTTTCAATTGTCTATCTTCATTCAGCATAATAGTTTGGCGATATTACCACTCTCTATGTATTCCAGTCCCTACCAGGTGCCTGTGAGAGAGCCGGAGAGTGCTTTCTTACAAGGTCTTGTATCAATAGGACAAAGGGGAATGGCTCCAAACTGAATGAGGGCACCCTTAGATTAGATATTAGGGAGAAAATCTTTACTGTGAGGGTGGTGAGACACTGGAACAAGTTGCCCAGAGAAGTTGTGGGTGTCCCACCTCTGGAAGTGTTCAAGGCCAGGCTGGATGGAGCTTTGAGCAATCTGGTCTAGTGAAAGGTGTCCCTGCCCATGACAGGGGTTTGGAACTGGATGATCTTTAATTTTCCTTCCAACACAAACCATTCAATAGTTCTAAGATTTAAAGGGAACAAGCTCTTAACCGTGTGACTTTTTGATGAATTTTCACCCAACCAGAAGTAAAGATCAGCAGACAAGTATCTACTGCACTTATTAGTGTGCTGTGCAATAAAGAGGATCTGCTGTAACCAGTTAAGCTTTATTCATGCTACATAGTAAATACGTAAGACTAATTCCTCACATCATTCTGGGATTAACCTCACTTGATCCACATATAAAGCAAGCAAATCTGGCTATCCATCAGAAACTGGTAAAGTGAATTTAACATACAGGAGGACACAAAGAAAAGACCATACTCTTGTAAGATACCAAAATTACATACTCCATAAAAGTGCTGGCCTACTTTAAGGGATTAAGTGTTTTGAGGAAGGGTTCAAGTGGAGAAGATGATACCACTCAGTGCACAGGGCCAGAGAAAGTTCCCAGTTTCAGAGATAGTATGGAAGGAGAGAGGGATTTACCTACAGGAGCACATGTTTTCATTTAATTCCTAGCATTTAAATATTTATAAGTTAAAAATAATTCATAGATAAGCAGTTCTTACAAAACATGGAACTTCAGCTCATGAGACAAAAAGTTTCTACGTAAGTTTGGCAAAAGGTGGTCACTACCAATGCATAAAAATATGGAGTTTTTTCAATTTTGAAGTGATGACACAGTGCTCTTCTGGAAAGCATGTATGCTGAAAAACTAAAATTAATGGTTAATCTTTATTTTAGTACCACGTTCTCCAAGAAAAAAGTTCCCCTAGGTACCCAACACTGGCAACTGGAAGTCAAGGAACTGTGGGAATAGAACCATCTGGGATCACCTTGTCAGATCTTTGTCCTGCATCATCTTAAGCAAAAAATCAACCACTTAATAGGTCAAATGAAAGCTAACATAAAACAACTCTCTCATCCCCTAAAAACACCCAAAGGAAAGTAAAGCATGGCCCTGCCATATCTTGCACATGCTTTCTTCAAAAATTCTGAAGACAAAAATTAGCTGCTCACCACAAGGCCAGCTCCAACTTGCCTTCCTCATTATCCTCTATCAAGCAGCTTTACACATCAGAAGTGGATAGCTGATAGGAAAGACACAGCACAGGGACTTGGAACATAAACTGAATCGTGACTGCAGCTTCACAGCCTACAGATAAGCAAGAGTCTTATCTTCCAACCAAAACAATACATGAAACTTTTCTATGCAGTTAATTATCACCAAATAGAAGTAATTTTTAAATTAGATATATTAGTACATTGGGGGGGGAGCCATAGTTATTAATCTTCTGAGATTTCCCAGTAGAAACCTAATACACTCCTACCAAGAGTAAATACTACCATAAAGATATTTTGGCAGTAATCCTAAACCTCCAGAACCTCTTGGTATTTGGCATATTTTGAAGTCGGGTAAAATAAATTTCATGGTCTTTTGGTTATCCACACACTCCATTAGATTCTAGATATTTAGTAAATACCACAAAAATGATGATATATCAACATTTGGCTTTTTTTCCCCTTCCCTCACCATGAACTAGGCCACAAAATTAACAGGCCTTTTTAAAGAATACCCATACAGCAAATGACCTCCTATAGTGAATAGTGCTTTTCTATTCTCTCTTGGAAACCTCTCAGCTTGCCTGCAGTTTTTTCTAGCAGTTTTTTCCTTGGAAAATAGCATATCCCAAGTAAAGCAAAACAAAGACTGTAACAAGCAGAGCAATCACTGGGGATTTACCCTCCTGCATACACTGAATTCCCAGAAGAAAGTTTCCTGGTGAGGGTGACCACCCAGCAAAATTCCCACAGTGTGGCACTCCAGCTGGGATGGGGGAAGGGGAAATCTGTAGAGACAACCTCAGATTCCCAATGTACCCACATCTTTTGTACTAGCGTAACTATACTGGTTAGATTTTAAAAATTTTTATTACAGTATGGTTGCATCCCAAAAAACCCTCTCATGAGCATCATTTACTAATATGAATGTGTCTTATAACATTTATTCAACTTTCCATGTGCACTGGGATAAGTCATGCTGGTGTAATAAAAACAGGACAACTTTTACCACTCGCATAAATCTCAATTCTGTTTTCACAGCTTTATGCAGACCATGTAGTCTCTTCTGATGCTGCAGCCTGGGACTTGGGCTATATAAAGTAAATGCTTCAAAACCTGAAAACACTTGCTGAATTCTGAGCTACAGAAACTAGAGTGGGACTGACATCCACAGAAGCCTGATGAGAGCCAGGTCACACGTGTTGCCACAGCCAGACCTGCTGCTCCACAGAATCAATTAGATTGGAAAAGACCTCCAAGATCATCAAGTCCAACCTATTACAAAACACTACCATATTCAACTAGACCCCTGCACTAGGTGCCACATCCAGTTTTTCCTTAAACACCTTCAGAGATGGTGCCTCCACCACCTCCCTGGGCAGCCCATTCCAATGTCTGATCACTCTTTCTGTGAAAAAATTCTTCCTGATGTCCAACCTGAGCCTCCCCTGGCACAGCTTGCAGATAATCTCTTTTGTCCCCTCGCTTGTCGAGAAGAGTCCGATCCCACCTGGCTACACTCTCCTTTCAGGTGGTTGTAGAGAATGATAAGGTCTCCCCTGAGCCTCCTTTTCTCCAGGATAAACACCCTCAGCTCCCTCAGCCACTCATCATAAGACTTGTGCTCCAGACCCTTCCCCAGCTCCACTGCCCTTCTCTGGACTCGCTCCAACACCTCAATGTCCTTCTTGTGGTGAGGGGCCACAGACAGAGCCCCGTCCCACCCTCCGGCCCCAGCAAGGCAGCAGGACCCTGCAATGGGGCTGATTCCGGGGAAATTGGAGGCTGCTCTCCCTCCTGTGCGAGCAGGACGTCCTATCACACTCCATCCGCACTCACTCGCGAGCATTTTAATACAGAACCGATACGTAAACGAGTTTTATTAAGGCTTTAATCCACTTCGCTAACAGCCTTCCCCGTGGCCCCCGCCGGCCGAGGTTCCCGGGCCTGCGGTGCCCTCTGCCGGGCTGCTCCAGCACGGATCCCGGCTGTTCCCACCGCTCCGACACCCACACCTCCTCCAGCCGGTGTTTCCCGGCTGCCGGGCGAGCGCTGCCCCTTCCCCCCGGCTGGGCTCCTCTGGGGGGGTTCACAGCCAGGCCCCTCCGCTCTGCCCGCCCCGGCTGGGGCCTCTCCGCCACATTCCGGGGAGCGCTGCCGGCGCAGGGCTCCCTGGTGCGGCACCAGCCCCCAGCACCAGAGACAGGGTAAATCACAGAATCACAGAGACAGTCAAGTCGGAAAAGACCTCTGAGACCATCGAGTCCAACCTTTGAACAAACACACCACCATGTCAACTAGACCACGGCACTAAGCGGCGCATCCAGTCTTTGCTTGAACACCTCCAAGGACAGTGACCCTGGGCAGCCCATTTCAAATGTTACTTCGGCCTAGGGTACTGTCACATCTCAAGTCTTTTCACACTGGTTATTTCACTGTAAGATACTAAATAAAGATCTATAGCTGACACAGAATGCCTTCTTTCAAAATAAAGTTACATCTTCTGCAGTAAAAAAAAAAAGTAGCTACCACATCTTAGCCAGTAAGATTCAGTTCTTACTGCTTTCCCTCTCTGGACCTCTGCAATCCTCATTACTCAAAAGGGAGTCCTGCATGTAGTCCTTTACCTCATCATGCTCTATTCCCAGTACCTGGATTTTTAGATAGTCACAGTCTCAAAGTACTAAAGAGGAATAGGATATGGTCTCACACCCACCACACAACAGGAAATTTGGGCACCAACTTGTCACAGGCAGCCAGGGACTATAGAGAATCCAGATGATCACATCTCTGGTGAGAAACCCACCAACCTGATGACTTTTTGCGCACACATTGAAACACAAGAAATTCAATTTTAATACAAGAACAAGCTGCTTTACTGCAAGGGTGACCAAGCACTGGCACATGTTGCCCAGAGAAGTTGTGGAGTCTTTGCTCTTGGAGATACTCAAAACTGAACCAGACACAGCCTTAAACAGCCAGCTTCAGCTGCCCTGCTGTGAGCAGAGGGGTTTGACTAGGCATTCTCCAGAGGTGCCTTCCCACCTCAGTCATCCTGTGATTCAGTGACCACACTACCAAGCTCTGTGTGAGGGGCACTGCTTGGTTTTGAGGTTTGGCAGTCAAAGAAAATGCCTTGAAATTCTTGTGTACAGAATTCCTACTGAAAAGATAAGGTAAGCAAAATCCTCAAATTCCCCCAATTCAAATGCAAACAAATATGAATACATTCCATAATTATAGCAGCAGCTTTTTCTCTTAAACTTGGAACAGTTTCTCACCTTACAAAGCTCATCATTCTCCTCTTCGACAGGCAGAGAATTAGTATTTGTGCAAGAGTCCGAGTCTGATATCTCTAGTGAGCTGTCCTCTTTTTCTGACCCCTCGCACTTATCAGTGGAATCAGTATCCTTCTCCCAGTCGATGAGCTCCAATTCATCTAAAACAGAATATTGGTAAAAAGAGTTTTTCTTAATCACCATCTATTATAAGCATGAAGTGAGAGTAATACTACAGCTATCCTGAACTTGGGGGAAGAATTGCAATGTTATTTTTTACCTACGTTCAACTGATCTTTATGTTTAAGTGTTTTGTGTCTCATAAAAGCTAAATCCTACTAGGAGAAAATGTCCTGTGAAGAAAGATAAAAATTACATACATACAAAAAAGATTTCAAAGTACTGTCTGCAAAGAAGTAGTACATTTAGCTGCATAGGTAGGTAGTGTGTTCTTTTTAGTTTAGTTATTATTAATTTTTTCCATGGTTTAGTTTGGGGGCTTTTTTACCCAGTTGTGTTGGATTTTCCAAGTGTGCTTGTTCAGAATTAACTGTTCTAAGCAAATGCCTTAAACAGTGTTAACTAACATCTGCTATTAGCGGTAACCCTCACAGAGGAATGAAAAAGCTAGTTGAAACGGTCACCTCCTAGAACACCATGCCTGAATATACAGGTCTGCAAATCAAATCTCTAAGCACATCAAAGAGAGAATTGTTGAGGACAAATGAATAGAAACAGGCATAAGAAAAGATGGAGCTAAAAAAACAACAAATAAAAAAGCCCCAAACAAACCCACAATGCAACAGCAATAAACGAAGAGATGCTGACAGAAATGCAGAACTTTTCTTCCATCATCTTCATGACCACATGATATTTAATGCAGCTCCAAAACTCCATTTGTAACTCCAAGAATCTACTGAAGGCCATGGAAACATGAGCTGCAGTAGCACCCTCACCACCCTTCAGGTCCAAATGCCACAAGGTACTGAGAGAGATAACTTCAATGCGTTTTGTACAAAGGAGCATGTTCAAAGAAGGAGGGATGAAAGCTTTCTAGGGGGTTGCTTTTTTTGCTTTGTAAATGTCATATTTCTGACACTGGAATAGTCATGTACAGGGGAGAGGCAGCACAGAAAGGAGGCACCTGCACAATGCTCCAGGCATCTGTACATATCCATGGAACTGTGGCAGTACCTTCTGTACTTGGCAATGCTACTACAATCTAAATCACTAGTTTCTACATCGAACTTCCAAACTGAAGTCACCCAGACAAATAAACACACAGCTATAGTGTTGCCTCCTTTTACACACACGAATGCATTTCTGTTTCTGACTATGAGGAAGCTTCATCAGAAATTTTAAACACAGACATCAGCAAACAGCACAAAGAGATTTCTCTTGAAGCTGTGTGACAAGTTGCATGCAACTTGTGACAATGGTATGAATTCCTTGATAAAATACAAGGCAATCTGTTTTATCTTGTCACACTGAAGTACTGACACTGTGCCTCTTAAAGTGAACTTCACATGAAAGGGGACATCTTTAAAAATACCTTTTCACCTGCTGTCGCCACACCTACAACTGTACCTATATATGCACACACACAGAGGCACATTATGTACAATGCTAAAATTAGTGTACATGATGGTTACTTCAAAAAACATGGAAATTACAGTTCTTCTACTCCCCACTGCTTTCAAGATATTTTTGGGTTTAGAAGAAAAACATGACAATTATTGGATTTTCTCAGTAACCTTCAAGCAGATACATAACACATCAGGGTTTCTTCAATTACACAGAGAAACCAAACCAAATTTTGCTACCTTACAAGATTTTAAAAAAGTCTGTGTATTGTCTCTTAAAAAAAAAAAGAAAGATTAAAACCTGCAGGATATACTTGCAGGGGACAAGTGAATGATATTAATGGTAGGTTAGAAAAATTCCTGGTCAGCAACAGATTGCAGTTTAGAAAATGAACAGTCCTTCCTTTTGAAAAAGAAGAAAATTACTAGGAATTACAAAAGATAACCATCAGATATGTCAGTGACAGTGTTATAGAGATGGTAAAAACATGGATGAAAGGAGGAAGATTTTGCACTTTTGTTTTAAACGTAAGGAGCATACTTAACCAGTGTCACACATGAAACAAAAAGTCATCAGTCAATCCATTTGCTCAGCTCACAGCAGTGTTTGAATGCTTTGCCAGACATCCAGGATCCAGTCTAGCTGTAATATTTCAGATCTAGCTGAAGTATTACCAAGTTGACAACTTATTTTTTAAATTGAAAAGACTTCCTAACAAGTTCTAATGGAACTTACACATTATCCTAATTAACACATATAATAGAGCACACAAGCAAAGCTTTTTCTGTCTTCAGCTGCACTTTTTAATCAACTTCTCTCCCCTCTGTCATTTCCTGCTCCATGAATTAGAAAGGAAGTTCTAAGAACTAAACTCATGGCTGTTCACACAGTGCAGCTAACAGGGGAAGCAAGGAATACTGTGTTTCAAAATGAAAATGCATGCCACAGAAGATGATGCTATCTGCAGCTGCAAAGTCTGCCGTATCTAGTCAGTAGATGAAGACAACTGTGCTCCTTTACTCCAAGGTTTAAAGTTTTTGTATATAATTTTTACTAAGGGCTTACTCTATACCCAGAGGAAATTTATGAAAAAAAACCCAAAAACCTCCAACTGATTTAAACAAAATAGGAATGGATCATGTAATTTTGTCAGAATGACCTCAAGAATATTTTCATTACACCACCTGAAATTGACAAGTTTCTTGTTAAATCATGCATTTCAACTTACCTTCACTACTTCTGTCCTCTAACAATAAATAATGTCCGCCAGGCGATTCCTCTGTTTTGGAAGCGTCACTTTTTTTGCTGTGCAACCTTGAAATCAATGTTTTATTTTCATCATCTGAAAAATCACTGCCACTAGAGGTCCATATTATGTCCTCAGCTTCCTTAGAGCTTTCAGCAGCAGCAGCTCCTATGAAAAAGGATTGCAAAGTGTTATATTGTTACAGAAGTGCAATTTTGTTCAATTTAAAAGTACTAAAAATTAAACTGCACTACTTCTTAATGTGCAAAATTATCAAGTCAGTTACTAGGCATCAGAGATTAATACTGAAGCATTAACTCACACGTGTTTCTTACACGTGCATGCATTATTTTCAGTTTAGTTCTCCACGATAAGTGCTAACACTTCATTTTATACAATGAGGCTACCACTGTGTCCTTCCGCAGAGTGAGGACACATCATGACTGTCTGACATTCAGTCCCCCTACACACAGTCCTAACACTCCTCCACCCCCCCGCATGTACCCTTGTGAAATGCTAACTGGTTTAAAGAAAGACTGTCCTTAGAGTTCTAGGTTTGGGAGCTCTCTGACTTTATGCAACGAGTAACAAAGGAATAAAAGTATTCTATCAGTAGAGATTACTCTCCAGTTTTCTCCTGAGAGAAAAAAACCCAAACTTCTCAGGTGTTGCAAAGAAAAGCTGTTATGCTTCTGAAGTAAGACATTTTAATTCAAAATACCTTTCTGCATAATTTTTAATAACAAAAGCAAGGAAGAAAGGATTCAGACTTAGCATGAAGCATACAGAATGAGAAATCATAGGAAGGCAGAACTTTCCACTTCATACCACTACTAAAACTTTAAAAGTAAAAGGGAATTTAGACAATTACTGGGGATTTGGAATTAGGCAGATGGGCCCAGAAGAGAGAAACACAACCACATCTCCTCCTGCAACACAGAGAGGTTCTTCTTAGGAATCTAGAAAAGCTAGAACCCCAAAAGGTAAAAAAATCTGCCCAGTAGGTCACCTACTTACATCCAACAGAAGCAGCACAGCTGCTGGAGCAAGCAGAAATACAGACTGCAGAATACCACCCCCTCTTTCTTTCCCTTCCTCCAGGCTCCAAAAAGGGGAAAGAACTAGAAAGAGTCAGTAAGTCCTCCTCCTCTTTATTCTGCCTGGAGTTCTTTTTTTTTCTTTAATGACAATATTAAGCAACTCAGGGGCATACAGAAGACCGTAAAAGCAGGAGATTGACAAAATTCTGTTTTTCTATATATTGTTCATATTTACAAAATATGTGTTCTCTCATGCCTGCTTGTCTGTCTAGAAGAATACAGAATAATTTCACCCTCAATCTATACAGCTAAGGGCTATTTTTCATTCCCTCCTAATAAAAATGTGAAGGATTTAAGTATCCCATCCTTGTTATAATACACACCATATACAGCATTAGTGATGCTTCTTTCACCTGTTCAAAAGCAGTATCTGAGTGCCTGCAGCTTTGCAGAATAAATTTCTGGCACTCTGGGTGAATAGTGGCCCAACCACAACAGCAAGAGACTGTGTGTCTTATCAAAATTAGCTTCTAAATAGAGTAACAGAAGAAGAAAGCAACCAGTATTTGGAGCCAACTTCTACCCCAATATAGGGCAAAATAAAGTAACAATATTCTGACAATGTTAACATGAAATAATCAAAACATACTAGATGCACTTTCAGCAGATGTTAACAGTGGTCCAAGACGCTTCTTAATCCTGGATTTCTTATTAGAAGGCCTCTGGGACTACATTAAAAAGAGACAGAGAGAGATATTTAATCATGAAGACATTAAAAATAATTGTAACGTATCAATATATTCAAAACTGTTGTTATTCACCCACCAAAGCTCAGCAGAACAATTTCAAATTAATTTTTATATCTTTTACAAGACTGTAATATAATGAGGTATTGAAGCATGAGAACAGTAACATAAAATCTGAGTTTTCATAGATTAGGAAAATGCAAACTTTCTGTGACTAAGACAGAAATCACATGACCTTAAGAAGAACAAGAGCCAGTATTTTCAGCACTAAAATGTCAAAAGTGGGCAGTAACAACATGCCTGATAAAGCATGTGCCCTATTGAAAGGTTACAGAAAGAAGTACTTGGTTGCCCTGTCTCTGATTTTACTATATCCCACAAGATATGCAACACTGTGACTGCTCAGTACCAGAAGAAGAAACAGAAAAGCAGCTTGGGTCAGCACAAAACACTTCTCATTCAGAGCTGGCTGAACATCTCTGTTCATGATCAAGCAGGATTTTCTACACTTATTTCACTATTGCAAACACATTATTTAGGTCTAGCAAAAAATCTTCAACTAGGAAACTAGAGTATGTTTGCTCCACATTTTTTAGGAAATGTAGCACTCCATCCTAAATGTCAAATTACTTTTGCATCCTTCAGTGTATTATTGAAATTTTCTAAGTGATAAGTGCTATCTGGAACACAACATATTAACATATGCTCAGCAAGTTACACTAACAAGTTAAGACAATGTCCTTATGTAACTGTGCTTTCCATTTTTTCTCCATTTTGACAGTTGCAACAATATGCTGTTAGTTTGGGAACAATACCAAAAAAAAGGCAACATCTTTATATTCAGTCAAGCATGGAAATTCACTGTCAGTTTGCATCTCTGCTATACCACTGAGGCAGCATTTTACCTCCAGCACTGAAGTGGTCTGAAAACCATCCCCACACCTAAGCCACGCATTGGAAATCGAAGTAGCAGACACTGATGTCCTGACATTTGATTTTTTCACACGTAGGGGTGTCTCATCTGGGAATGGTGTGCATTCTGCATTCCAAAATCTCTTCCGCTAGAGAAAGGAAAAACAAACCCATTAAAAACACTGTGTAGACATAATCAATTTCAAGTTAAATTTACTTACTCTGGATTTCCCCTAGTATTTTCTGAATGTTTACAAACAAATTCCAATTTTTAATGAGCTCAGGAAAAAAAATGTTCAAACATTTGCAAGCATCTTTTATGCAGCACTAAATAAATAACACCACCACCAATGTCAGGGGTAAATTAGGTTTTTGATAAGTACACTTTCTGTTGGTCTAAGTTACATCTCATAGTACCTCATAGCTGCTCAGTGAAGCTGAAAATATTGTTACACAGGAACAGCTCAGTAAAATACACTTTAACTAAATAATGCCTTCAAAGTCGCATTTGATCTGATTTCATTTAGTTTATGCAGGAGGTCAAATTACATATCACTGTACAGTTCACCATTAAAAAATAACCAACCAACCAAAAAAAACCGCCCCAGACTCTTTCAGCTGTAAGAATTACATTTATTTTCATAACCATTTCCCCACCAAAAATGTTGCCTTCCCCTTACATGGGATGCCGGAAGTCATTTGGATTATTAGATAAGTCACGAAACAGGATGCTGATTAGCATCCAGTGCTAATTTCATGCAAGAGATTGTAACATCTGAAAATATCTGAAGATGAGAGAATTGCCCGTTATCACATCCAAAGCTATCTTTCAGATTCAACACCAATTTACACACAGAAATTGAACCTGAGTATGATAAACATCTTAACCTACTATGCTACTGAAACTTATCTTAGAAAACGCTGACTATATCATCTGTCTGAATATTTCTGTCTTCTACTGATATACTTTCTCTCAAGCAACTACAGTTTCTACCTATTAATAATTATTACTCCAAAGTTTAGTTAAACAGCACACACATTTTCCGCCAGGCTGGTCAATCAGGACTGTAACATACGTGTCAAACATATGCGCAACAGAAAAACCAAAAAGTAGAATCATAGAATATCCTGACTTGGAAGGGACCCAGAAGCATCATAGAAGCCCAACTCCTAGCCCTGCACAGCCCCAAGAATCACACCATGTGCCTGAGAGCACCACCATTTGGCACTTTTTATCCATTTTGTAAATGGCAATGCATATTTGTTTTCCATAGGTTTTTTTCGGTGCTCCTGAGAATGAAACAAGCAGTTCCCAGTACAGTGAGCAGCATCTTACTTCACCCCTCCAGTCACACAGTCCTGCTGTGCATGTTAAGACGACAGAGCAAAACAAACTCGCTTTGCATTTCCACTGATGCTAACTGACCCTGCTAAGAGCCTCTTCTAAAACTGCCGGGGGTATTTACACCTCAAAGCAACTACTCATTATCACCAAAGTCAAACTGTCCCCATAACTACTCCCGCAGAGAAATGAAAGGTACAGCCTTGACTCTGATGCGGTATTAAATCTGGAATCAACAGCGCTTTAGAAAGGACACGATGTCAAGTAAGGAGACTGCAGCAGTTTAACAAAAAAGGTTAACATTACGACACAAAGAGAATTTAAACACTGCTTCCCTCCCAGTGAAGATGCTGGCCCAAGCCTCGATTTCCAGAGTGCTTAGACAGGAACCTCTACATTGGGCTATCCTCTTGGCAAGTGCTTCTGATGATTTTTAACCTTAGTTAGTGCTGGTAGTCTTGCTTATATGCCTGGTTTTGTAGCTTCCAGAAGATTTTGTGAGATACATTTTGCAGACAAAGACTCAGAGTATCAAATACAGTTCATCTAAACTTATTTCTTGAATGGGACACTCCAGTTTTGAGGAATAAATGTCTGTGCCAACAGCAGCACCACAGCTTACAAGCAGGTTTACAGCACACCACTTTTGACGGTCAGTTAAAAGCAGAAATGGTTGCAAATAAGTGAGAAAGAAATGCACCTAATTGCATGCAGGAAGTGTTGCATGAAATAGGCTTTGTAATATACTTCTATTGTTAGGAAGCTTAATAACCATAGAACTAGGGAGTTACTCTCTATTAAGTCCCTCATCATGTTATTCTTAAAATCATGACATTTCCTGACAGACAGCAAACCTCAATTTCTCTGTGCTGTGCAATACCAACAGAGCAAAGAAAGTGTGACATAAAAGGCAGGGGCTGAACAGCAGAATGTGGCAGCTGAGACATGGCCACTGCTGCACAATTGCCAAGATTTGGGAAGGGAATACCATATAAAAATCAGCAGGATAAAGGCTACATGTTAGCTCCCTCTCCCTAAGTAAGAAGGGTTAGGGTGCAAACAAAGGATACGCTTACAGGTGACAAGGTTAAAAAAGCAGACTGAGTAGAACAAATAGCTGGGTTTATGCTTAGATGGCTACACTTTTATTTAGAGTGCAATGTGAAGTTGCACTGGAAGTGACTTTAAAACAACTGAAGTTCAGAGTACTAGACAGTCATGGCTGTGAAAGGCAGAAAGACTTTCCATAATTAATGACTTAACAGCAGAAGAGTTTTATTTAATCCTGCACTTCCTTATCCTGAATAAAGGCAGGGCTGCTCAGATTTTCTGAGCAGCACTAGAGAGCTGTCTCAGGGCAGGTGGTTCCATGACAAACCAGAAACAACTGGAGTCCCCTCTTCCTCCTCTTCTTTTCGAACAATTGGCACTCATCAGACGCTGTGCAGACACAGCAACGATGAACCAAACTGTCAGAAAACTTCTTTGGGAAGAAGCACTTGTTATCTACAGCTGGTGCAGCAGCAGCAGAAAGGATACAAGGATCAGTGGGACCACTCCAACAGCTGCTTGATACCATGTCAACTTAATTACAACCTGAAGAACCATGAGTACTGCTGACAGTTCTGGTTAATTACCTCTGTTTCACCATGCATCCTGTTCCCCAGATTCAAGAACATCTGAGAGTTTCTGCTATCACCACATAGAAATTTGTAGCCACTACAACCACTGAGAAAACCTGAAAACAATCCCCAAAGTCCCAAACCAAGAAAGAAAAGAAATACATCCTTTACATGAGATATTCCTCAGCTACTGCAAATTTCTGGCAGACACCACTTGGAAGGAAGCAAAAGAGAAGGACTTATGATTGTTAGTATTTACAGCAGTGGCTTTGAGTTCTGTGCTTTTAATACAAATATCTTGCCACCATTTCCCACATTCTAGATCACCTTAAAAAACTAGAAAAAAAAACCAAACCCCTAAAGACAATTACCCCATCCCTGTCAATTTAAATCTCTCCATGTAAACATCTGACCTGAATTCAAGAAACTGGACCTACATCTTCAATCCACAGTTACTGAGAGGGCCTAGGAGCAGGTGCAAGGAAGCTGAGAGAGGGACTCTGTTTGGCTCTTTGCCTTCAGACATGGTGGGACAATGCCAATGTTGGGAACAGCACTGTCACCCTTCCCCTGCAAAGCCACCTTGGCACAGAGCGTGGTGTCCAAGGACTTCTGCCACAGGAATACATCTGCTGGCATGCAGAAATGGCAAGTTTTAAAGGCTCTTTGCTTCTGCTCCAGCCTGCTTCAAGGCAGCAGAGAAACAAACATTTTAAGAAACTTACTTCTCAGGAATAAATATTTATAATGAAGCTAATCTGAAGGCTGTGCCTGTGCTGTTCCCAAAGAAATGCAGCAACAACTGTGACTTCTTTTAATCTTGAGTCACAAGGTTAATCATCTTTTTCTTTTAATCTGAAATAAAAATGGGGCACACAAAAAATAACTTGTGTAATTTATTAAAGCAATTCATGAAGTGTCTAGAAACAAGGTATTGGAATATTAAAAAAAAAATCACCAAATCAGGCTCAAAAGAGCTAGAGCATGTAGACCTGGCGTACATCATAAAATCAAGATTTATTACAAAACAGAGTCAGACAAAGAACCTTGTAAATTGTGTAGGGTGTCAGAAGCCAAAATATGACCTCTTAAATTTTAAGTTAAAAAAGGGAAGGCGAGGATGGCTACCTCATGTAGAAGTTGCCTTGACCTCTGTTCACAAAAGCATTGCATTTTGTCTCTGGAGCAGTTCCTTCTAAATGAGTGAAAAAAAAAAAATTGAGTTACTCCTGTTGGCATTAGTAGAATTAGGATCAAGCCCTCCTCATAAAAGGCATGGCAAGCAACCCTTACCCCATTACTCCTTTAGTTATTTCCAGTGAGATAAAGGTAAGTCAGCCTACCAGGGTGCAGTTGTGACGAAAAGGGAGGCACACTCTTGAAAAAACAGTGAATATGCATAGTGATTACACAACAGAATACTGCAAGTATGGGGCTGGGGTGTTGGATTTGATGTTTAAATAGATGTTCCTATCTAGAACACCTCCACTCAACCAATCTGTGTGGTTACTTATGCCCAGGACTTGTTACTCAGAAACACCTTATATGAAGCCACTGGGACCACATGCTCAAAGGCTACTCCCTACAAGCCCTTTACACTCCAGACAATCCCACTTTCTCAGGGCTGTTCCAAAAACCATGGGAAGAACCCCCAGTAACACATGACCCAATTTCTTATTTACCTCATATGCAAGAGGCATTTCTTTGACACATCACCTTCTCTAACACAAAAAGCAACATAAGCTGAAGGACAAAACCAGTAATAAAATGTTTCCCTACACGAACTCCTCCTGCTACTGGCTTGCAAATCCAAAAGTTAGTGACATCACTTAAAGAGCACTCAAAAGTATTCAAATACAGCTGTTGTATTCTTCCCGAACAGAGTAGAATGAAATAGTATTGAAAATCACAGCTCTAGCTGCCAGAGACTTTTTGTGTTTAAAAAAAAAATTGAAGGGAACAATCACATAGAAGTACATGAATATCAAAAGCCGACCAAGAGCCATCCTCATCTTTCACCTTTGTTCTCATAGACTTCACATAAAAGTACTCATAAACTTAAACCACTTTAACTTCTCTTGGCCTTCTAAAGCCCAATTTTAAGATACTACAAAACTGAATTTGACAACAGGCATCCCATTTTCAGCAAAACTCAGTATTCGTGATACTGAGCTTTTGAAAGTGTAATTACTGGTTTTAGTGCCTAGACAGAAAGTAAAGTTTTAATTTAACAAGAAAACAGCCTTGCACTGTAAACACTCAAGCTGGGATTTAAATAAAGATTGCAGGCTTAAACCCATAGTTGTATTTTTTCCAGCCAAGATTATATTTTACTCCTATGAAAATCAGTATGCATATTTTCCAAAGATGATTTGCAACAACACACGTGGTCCCTAGAAAGGTCCTCATCAAGTTGTAATCATCCATAAAAAAATCTACACTGTATGATCACAGTCAATGACAGCAATGATAACGTGCCATACCACACCTCCTTCCACTCTCAGTATGCACATGGTACAGAAATATTAAAACCAAATAAAACCTCAAAATACTTTGCCCATTGCTATTGATGTGTGAGACCAAAATTTTTAAAACACTGTTTCAAAACCTTTCTTCGTGCTCATGATTTTTACTAGACTAAATGAAAGACTATTCTCATTGACTTATACTGACATATATAAGATTACCATTTGAATGTCAATATTCTTTAGCCTATACATCCTTTTTTAAGCAAGAGTATAAATTATTATATGCTTACATTAAAAAAAAACCTCTCATGGAATAAGAATACTATTGAAGTATACTTTGTATTAACAACTAGTGCCGAGTAGTTAGAGAGAAATCTGCAATCTATCAAAGCAGTTAAAGCAGAAGTACTTTAGAAAAGCTTACACAAAATTAAGTTATCCAAAATGTTTAGGATACAATAACGGTATCATACATTTTTGTTACGTCTCAGGTTGGCATGGGTTTCTAATCAGTTTAATTAATAGTCAGCAAGTGGGGAGGACTGCTCTATTTTCCCTTGACCAGTACAAGTTTTCATTCATAAAGTAACAAGGAACATTATCTTTGTCAGCAAAAGGAACTATTATTATCACAAGCTGTCATCACATTGCAACAAGACTTGGTTAAATCTTGTTTCAGTTAAACGTGCATTTTTTTCACTAGTCAAGAACTTAAAACCTTTCAGAAGAAAACATGTATAGTGTCAATATGACAAGGTAATTTATGTGAAGCATAGTAGGTTATTTTTAAGCTTGCTGTTGAATTTTCTTCCATTAAAATTTATTTTAAATGTGCTTATATTTAAAAAGCGGTTGAACACTAGTATAGACAAAATTCTTTAGAAACCAGATCTGCCATTTGTCAACTCTATATATCAAAAAACACTTGTAGTCCCACTTTCAGCAGTGCCTCAATATTAGCCTAAGCACGGCTAATCAGAGCTAGCACATCCTAACTGCCACTCTGCGGGGAACATCCAATGCACCAAGCAAATTACCAAAGGAAAGGGACCGAAGACCAGCACAGGGCGCTTCTCCTCCCTCCACTCCCAGACAGGGAAGCGAAGCTGCTCAAAACAGTACCAATCCTGGCCAATTCCCACAATTCTCTTTTCCTCTCAAGTTTTACTCTCCCTGCACTTTTTCCGCGACTGCCATGTGACAAGGCCGAGCTCCCCTCGGTGCAGCTGTGCCACGACGGATTTCACCGTCGGTGTTGCGCAACCGCGCACACCAGGACCGCGGGGAAGGGCCCGTGTTCCCGCCCCGCGTTCCAGCGTGGCGGGTCCCCAACACAAGTATCGCCTTGGAGCCGGATATGAAAGGGCAGCGAGGGGACAGCGCGGCGGCTGCTGCTCTGCCGCCGCCGCCGCCACCACCACCCGCCCCCGCGCCCCTCGTAACGGGTCCGGGAGGCGCGGCTGGCCGGCGGCGGGGGCGCAGGGC
Organism: Pseudorectes ferrugineus; assembly: GCA_008033365.1. Lineage (NCBI taxonomy): Eukaryota > Metazoa > Chordata > Aves > Passeriformes > Pseudorectes > Pseudorectes ferrugineus. The sequence continues at coordinate 52,729 of QWTY01008240.1, forward strand.
AAGGCCGCCGCGAAGAGCCCAGGGAGCGCCACGGCTCGGCCCTGCGGGGCGGCGTCCCCCGGCCCGGCCGAGCCCCTTCTCCTCCCGTCCCTCCACCGCCGGTACCTTCCTGCCGGGCATCGCCCCCGGCGCGGCGCCGCGTCCCCGGTCACGTGGCGGGGGAGCACCGGGGGCGGGGCCGAGGGAACCCCCGGCCCGCGCCCGCCCTTTGCAGCTTTGGCGCCGCCAGAGTCGCGGCTCCTGATTGGGCGGGGCGCGGGTGACGTCACGGGACGGGGCGGGGATCCCGGGCAGGGGGCGCGGTGCGCGCGCGCGGGGGGCGGGGCCGGCAGCCCCGGGGCGCGGGGGCCGGTCCGTGTTGGGTGTCCCTGCTCGGGGCCCGTGGTGAGGGGTCACTCCTCAGGAGCCGTTGGGGATTTCCCGGCGGGAAACGCCACTGCTGGCACCGCGTCCCTGCTGCCTTCCCCGCCGAGCTGCCCCGAGGGCCCAGGCGGGGGTACCGCGAGCGAAGGGCCGTCTGTTCTCTGCCCAGGGCAGGGGATGACTCGGCAGCCCTGATTCCTGAGCGGATGGTGTGGAGAGCGACGTCTGAGCTCTCTCCCTGTCTGAGAAGTTTTTCAGCCTGGGTTTCTCCTCTGCATCCTTCATGATAGCCAAGGTCACTCATGCATCCTTCGTGATACCCAGGTTCACCCAGAAGTAAATCTCAAAAGAATGTTTAACACCACAAGGAAATAAAGCACAGATACCTAAGCAAGTAATGTCTAAACACAAGGCACTTAATGAAAAATACGTTTGCTGTTACGCCATTAAAATAAGATTTTTTAGCTTCCTAAACAAAAAGTAAGCCGATAAATTTACTGGCAAAAAGGGTCAGCGCCAAGATGTAGACTTGGAATTGAAACTGCTTTGCACGGACTTCCGTAAAATGATACATTGCGGCTATCAAGGAAAAAAGGCTGATCACCTTTGCAAATGTTTTACTGGTGCAAGTGGAAACACTGGCAGAAAAGGGACAGATAGGTTATTTTTATATTGCTTATTGTATGATCTTGAGAAGGTCACCTTGGCTGTCTGCTGCTGTTACACAGATAATAATAAACAGTCTTTGTAAAAAGAGGTAGTTGTATCTCGTAGCTTAATTAGATAAAGTACTTACATTTTGATAGAAGGTACTGCATGACTGCATTTTTATTGTTGAACCCTAATTACATATATCTGTCTATAGTTCAGAGTTTGTATTTTTTCCAAAGCACCCTATGGCAAATACCCGTCTGGAGTTCTCTTTATAAAACTGCTGCTAATTAAAGTGGATTTTGCAAACAGAACAGCCAGAAACATCATCCAAACCCCATACTGCCTTTGATTTTTATGTTCAAAACAGAATTAAAAGCACTGGGTTCTCATTCTTCCAAAAATTTGCAGTATTTCTTCTGAAATTACCAGACTGACAAATTAATTCTATTATATATCCTCAAGGTGGTTTTCTTTGAAAAAGTGTGTTATTGCACTACTCAGCTAAATAATCTTATGTTAGAGCTAAACCACAGAGAAATGGACCACAGATGTCTAGTCTGCTTTAGTGAGTATATTTTTTTCTGTACATAAACTCCTTCCAAGGATTCCAACGCGCTCACACCTGGGAGGAACTTACTTCTATAGAATACCAAGAAGGTGACCCAATCAATAGATTTCTTTTGTTTTTATGTTCTTCACAAACAAGTACTGAAATGACATGGAAGTAGAGGAAGCGTGTGAGAAAACCACCATATATATTAGGAATTAAAATAGAGCTGCGACTTCTTAAAAAGAATGTTTCTGTTTCATTATTTGAAATAATGTGAAGAAAGAATAGTAAAAGCCAAGCTTCTTGACAAAAACTTAAATTTCATAATACCAGTACATTATTCTTCAAGTCCATTAAAAATTTCTGTGCATTATATTTTGGAAGTAATAATTAACACAATTGGTTATGTAATTTTCAAAGAACTGGTTTTTCAACTACATATACAAGCATATCTGTGTTTTCACAGGCTTATATAATAGTTTGAGTCCACTGTTTTATCTGATATACTGATTGACTGTATTTGCGCTCAAGATCAAATCTACTGCTGCTCAGGGAACATTAAGAAATTGTGTACTTTTTGTATTTTTGTTACATGAAAATTCTATGAAAAATATGAGATTTCTGTTAGCAATAAAAATTGATTTCTTTAGTGAAATCCAGAAAAAAGGGCATTTATTTGTTGGTGGTGCTGTTGATTGCACCAGTGTTCCTTAATCCACATGTAGAAAGAACTCTTTCAAAGAAACAAAATGTATTTTATACAGATGAGTCAAAAGATAAGGAATCTTAAGTTACTGAGGTTTGGAGCATTCGCTTATATTGATTGAATGTGCCCGTCCTTCATTCTAATATGGGTTTATGGATTCATTTCCTCTTACAGAGCATTAAGTTAGATCTTTAAAAGCTTTCCAGTGTACAAAGTCTGTTACAGACAATGTCAAATTCAAACTTAGAGAAAAGGTTTTGGTGTGAGTCATTTCCTCAGTAAAGTTTTAAAAGTCACAGGCATCCCAGCCACTGAACTGGGAAGAAGTAGATGAGGAAAAATTCATCAAATATTTTAGTCTGTCTTTCAGGTCAGATAGATTTTTATGAGTTTGTCAGGCAAGAGGTGATCCAAAGGCCTAGGCTAAATCCCAGACAGATCCCAGTCTGGATCCAAAATAACATTTTCTTCTGCAGACTGTGTTGCAGTTTGATCATTCCAGGCTTTCTAAGGTTTTTTTAGGAAACAACATGAAACACTTCAGTCTTTTTAATCCTCAAGCTACAGTGTCAGTTCCACTTTAAATTAAATTGTACCGTTTCACAGTACAGCGCATCGCTATGCTGAGGCAAGCTGTAAGCTGTGGAAGAAATGGAAAAAACCCCCCACAAAACCCCTCAGGGGACGCCAGATTGCAGTGAATCAAAGAGTCAAGTTCTTACATTCACACAAATTAAAAATTAATAGCTGATCGTTCAGGAATCAAAAGCAAAAATAGGTTTTAAATGAATCAACATACCCAGGAAGCATCTCTTTACCAGCCCTTGCCCCTGGGTCGTAAAGACATGAGGGGCTCCAGCCTCTGGCGTGTCCTGGCTGCCGACTGGCACAGAGTGGCTGCACACTGAGCCTAAGCCAGGTCATCTCAGCATCCCAGCTCCAAGTGCTCCCCATGGCACCTTGCAATGGCTGACATTTTTGTCTTCTCTTGCTACTTCTCTGTGTCAGTGCTATAAAAGGAATATGAGTACATAACCTTCTGACAGACAGTAACATTTGGGAAACATATTTGCCTGCTTTTTATAAGATGTCTCTGTAGTTTAATGAGGTAAGTGCAAATAAAATAATATTTTCCAAGCTGAAACTGAACATCTATCATAAAAGTACTCTCTTTTGGCTCTAGCTGGTGAGAAAAAATGCAGGCACATATTCAGAGCTGGAAAAAAGTGGCATATTTTAAACTTCAATCATTAGAAAGTTTTTCCTCTTAATTTAATTCAACAAGATTTTAAAATTACTGAGGGGCCGATGACACTGCACTTTATAAATTTTGGTAACTCCGGATATTGAATTTCCTCTTTTCGGTCTAGTATTAATACTGTATCCTAATTGGTTTTACCATGACTATGGTGTACCCTTGTGTTGATGACTTTACAAACACTGTTCCTGTAAAATGCCTTGCCCAAGGGAGAACAGTGTGTTAAAAAGTGGATAGGGTAATACATTAGTCCCTTCTACTGCTTTGGCCGCTAATCATTTTGGGCTTGCCCTCTACATGATTTCTCTCTGCTTTTTTTCACTTGAAGTAGGCAGGAATGTGCTATTAGATGCCTTCTAGATAAAGGCTATTGCATAGCACGCAGCTTTAAGGTGGGGAATAAACAAGACACAATAAATTATTAAAAGCCAAAGTTGCCATACTAGGCAGTCTTCCCTATCCAAGAAGCTCTATCATTATTAATTTATTAATATAACTTATAACAGAGAGAGAAAAATGAAACCCAAGGATTTATTGGGTTATTTATTTATTATTTACTTTTTATGCTTATATATATGTGTGTGTATGTATATATATATATATATATATATATATATATATATATATATTCTAGGCCATCCTGAGCCCTCATCTATTTGCTTACCATTCTGGTGGATAAGGGATACAATTTGTATTCATGTTTGGTTTCTGTTTTTCAAAAAAGTACCATTTGAATCTGTTGAACAGCTATCTTTTTAACTTTTTCTTGCATATACCAGTCGTACAATATGTCCACTCTTTCAAAATAATAAATAATTGTTTTCTTCTCAGTACTACATGTAATTAATAAACAGCACTGAAGACCTGGGAATTCCATTGCTGATTTCACTGAATTCAAATCTGACCTTGAATTATTTCCCTCAAGCTGCAGAATGTTTGGACCATTCTCTTAATAAAGTCTGACCTGTTGCAAATGTTCCAGCCACAGTTGTAAAAAGACTTGAGCATTTTCTATAGTGGGAGTTAACTGTGCTCTAATCTGGCCTTTTGTCTTAATGCTCGTCTCATCCACACGCAAGCTCATGAAATGGAAGTTTGTTCAGGAAGTCATACTCACGTGCCAGGTAGAGCTCCTCCTTACGAAGGCTGCAACTCATTACTCTTCCAGACATGAATCAAGGGAATGTGCTGCAGCATTCAGGCTGCTTTCACTGCTCTTCCCACAGTCCTGCATGTAGGACGGACAGCTTGGATCACAGCTCAAACAATTGTCCAGAAAAGAACTCTGAATCACCTCAGATTGAAAACTATAACCATAGAATAAGCTCTAAACATATACATGGGTATGCATGGAGACAGTGAGGACATCAGGTGTAGCAGTAAAGCACATGGCTTGAGCTTGGATTGCACCTGGGCTTGGCTAGTCTCTGTGTGTGGTCTTAAGGGCCAACCATTCATATGAATCATGATGCCTAAATCAAGGAAGTTCCTTAAATCAACAGCTAGCACATCAGTATAATTTCCACAGTATTCTCAAACCCTGTGTTACTTGTGTCATACTTGCTCTGTGATGTTCCATACTCATTCACCAGTCTGTTTCCTGCTCTTTAGTATAACTTATGCTGCCTCCTTTGATGTGCTCATTAGCAGACACAGAACATACTGAAGTACGAGTTCAAGCAATTGCATTTTTACATGTAAGCAGTCTTTGACATTCCCTGTTTAGTGGAGTATTTCTGAGGGGTTTTTTTTAAGCGTTTCATTTATCACCAAAATAGCGTTCAGAGAATAGGAAATAAAATTTGTATTTTCTGTCTGCTGTATCTATATATTTTCTGTATCTATATATTTTTGACATAGAGGCCTGAAAAGAGAAAAAATTACTCTGTTTTGCTTACCTTCTACCTTTCAGAAAAACAAGCACCTTTTCTACTACTGTCCATCACATTCCTAATAGTTTTTCAGACAAATTTCTGCTTTCATGTTTGAAGATTCTAAGGTTAGAGTTAAGAAGTGAAAGTGATAACTATAAAATGGTTTGGCCAGTGTTAGTAACTTACTTGCATAAAAGAATTGCACCGAGTACAGTAGAGGTCATAAATGTTTGCTTATCTACCCTTGTAAATTAATCCAATAGCATAACACAACTTAAAAACACGATAATAACAATGAAGGTGATCCCAAATCAAAATCCAGGGTATGAACACTAATTACAATTAGAGTTGTCTCACAAAAAACATGAGCTCCAAACACTTTAGCTTTCCTAACTGGTATCAAGCTTTTAACTCAGTAATCTGAAGCTAAGTTAAAGTTCTGGGTTGTTTTCAAGAGCAGAAGTTTAGCTGCTGCTGCTGTAAGCAGAATGCAGGTGTAAGAACATCTCAATTGATTAATGTGTAATTAATAATACAGAACCAGAACCATTGTATACAGTTTGCACTTAACGATCATAACTTGTATCTAATTCCTATCAAACTTGCACAATTTGTAAAATAACACTGACTCTCACAATACATAAGATGCCTCGTGGGGTGCAAGTAATGGATTTTAATTGATTTGCTTTCTGGATAGATTCCATTTGGTCCATAAAATCTCAGACCCTGATGTGTATGATTTCAACTCTCTCTCCCAGTATTGTACAGCAAAGGTAACACAAGGTGTCATGCCATATCCTTAAATACGTTTGCAGCTGAAACATTACTCCTGATGTTTTCTAGGGTTTTTTGGGGGGGGGTTTTTTTTTGCCTATACCAGTGCCTCGCTTCCCTAGAAATCAGGAGGCGCAGAGTGCACTGCTGACTGATGTGGTGTGGCAGGCTCTGGTGCAGGTGTAATAAAGAGATGGAAGACCCAGAATATTGCTGGCATGCAAATATAAACCTTAATCCTCAGTGTCACCTGTTTCTGAAACGCGTTACTTAACATTGTTTTGTGTAGTGTTACTTGGCATGTTTCGTATTTGTTACTCAGCCTTGTTCTGTACAGCGACTTCACGGGCACATCTTCGCGCACGCTGTAAATACGACATCTTTAATAGACGCGTAGCCAGAAAAACAGTCTGGAGGTGGTTCTGCGACGTGCCTTGGCTGTGCCCAGCCGAGTACCGTGAGGTCATTGCGGGTGTGTAACACACGCTGTTGGCAGGCGGGCCCCGGGATGGTCCTGGCGCCGCGGGGGAACGCCTGCTCCCACGGGAGCCGCCCGGGACCGGGCCCCGCGGGCACCCCCGGCGCGGATGCCCGGAGCCGGGGGCAGGTCCAGCCCGCGGGGCGCGGCCGGGGAGCCGCCCTCCGCCCGCCCCCGGCCCCGCCGCCTCCCTCATCCGTCCTGCCATCCCTGCCATCGCTCCGTGCCTCGCTGCCGGCGCGGCGCGGAGCAGGGCGGCGATGTGGCGGTGGCGGTATGTGAGCGGCCGGCAGCTGCACGGCTTCCGACACTACAAGGTAAGGGCAGCCCGGGGCCGGGAGGGCGGGCGGTCGGCGGACGGTCCTCCCCGTGTCGCCTCTCTGGGCTCCGGAGCGCTCCGCTCCGGGCGGCTGAATCCCAGCCCAGCCCGCTGTGCGTGCGGCCCGGGCCATCCCTCGGCCGCTGGAGGGTCGCAGGGCTCCTCCTGTGCCCGCAGGTGGATGTCCCGCACCTCCACCTGTGCCCGCCCGCACCTGGCCGCGGCTCGGCTCTGATCGAGTGCGTGCCCCAGGCAGGAGCTGGATGTTCGCGGGGCGGCAGGTCTCGGTGGAGACAGAGTGAACTGGGTTTTGAGTGAGTATCAGCGTCTGTAAAAGCTCTGCCCGTGTTAGAGCAGCGTGGTTTTGGAGGTATCCAGTGTTTCTGTAAGAAAGCATGCATTGATGCTGTTTGTCTGGCTCTCTGCAAAGCCTGCGGACACAGGAATGCTCTGGCATTGAGAAATAAATAAGAAAGCCAAGGGGAAAAAACCAAAAACTTACTTTAAATAATTTGAACTAAACCTTGTGTTTGCAAAAAACTGGCATGCAGAATTCAAATAAATGTGTGAATCATTAGATATTTGGATTTACCAGTGTTATGTCACAGACTCAGGAGTTACAGGGGATGCAGTACAGGGGATCATCCAGGTTTGCTCTAGCTGAGGTGCAGGTATCTGAGATGGGCCATGCCTCCCTGTTCATACACCCTCACCCCATTCCCTGGGAACAGCATGGAGGGTATGCCAGCTTCTACCAGCACAACACCCAACCTTTTATTTCATGTTCAGTTTCCCAGAGGAGCCCCTATACCATGCTCCCCAAGATTCTTGCCTTCTTGCTCTTACCATGTGCCTTCCCAGGCTGGGCTCCAACCAGGGCGCTCAGCTTTTCCTGGTTCCTATCAAGCCCTTCCCTTCCTGGGCCAGCAGCTCTGCCTGTTCACCGCATCAGGAATGAAGGTGGAGGAACTGTGGCTTCGAGAGCGTTCTCCAGGTTGCTTACTAGGAACATGTTTTGCACAGCAGCTCGTTAAAATGTACCAACCTGTTTGTGTGTCTCCAGTGTGAGTGGGATAAAACACTCTGCAAGCTGCTTCTGGCCACTGGGCGTGAGCTGCACAGGTCTGTGCTTGAATGGTGAAGCCGCAGTCTTGCCTGAGATCAGGAGGAGGAAAAATAAAAAGCTATTTTTAGCATAAACGGACGTTGTTATTTAAGTAACTTTCCTAAATTATTTGTGTTCATAGTACAAATACAGGGAAGGCTTGTATTACATTCTTTCTTCTCACTTGAATGAAAATAGCTTCAAACAAGTGCAGGTGAGGAAGAATCAAAACAACATTCTTTTAAAAACTTGTAATCGTTGTGCCAAACTTATGATTTACAGGGGAAAAGATTACCAAAAGACAGAAGCACATATCAAATCATTTTATTTGAATAGATTGGTTTCTCGAGAGCATTGCAAAGAAACTATGTAGGGTAATTTTCTTAACTATAAGAATCAGCCAACGCACTTGAGAAGTATCTGTTCATCTGTTTTCTGAAAAAAATGCTGGTAAGTGCAGGCTTTAGAAAGATGAAATCAAATAGTTTTGTGTTATCTGAGGTGACTTGGGACTGGGATATCTTGGAAATAAATAAATCCAAATGGCACGGGTTACACACAGAGAAGTACAGCTACATGAGGTTGGTGCTGCTGAGCTGGTCAGGTATCTGCACCATTTTCCTGGTGCTCCAGGTTGCAGGAGGACCTGGCAGGTGATGACAGCTCTGCCTGTTCCTAAATGCTGCTCACAATGGATTAAAGTACTCCAGAAATCCAAAAGGGGTGCAGCAAGGAGACACTAATCACTACCACAATCTCTTGTCCCTCACCCTCCCATACCTGGGGCTGCTGCCACCACCAAAGCTTTGTTCTCACCACCTCCCAGGCCTGAGACATGCTCTTCAACCTCCTGTTGCCCTCTGGCTGCCATCTCCTCCTCTTCAGCCCAGGGCCTTACTGCATCCTGCTCCTCCAGCTCCCCAGCTCCTCTGAGGAGATTGCTGCTTCCTTTGCTGCCTACTCAACAGGCGCTAAACTCTGATCACTGTGCCCAGCATGCATGGGTTACTTCTTCTTACAACCTCCTGGCTATTTCTGTGCTGTGTTTCCTGGTGAGCCCAGCTCTGGGGTACTGTGGAGGGATACATGAGTTGGCCCTGTGAAGAACCAGGTAATCTCTGGAAGTATTTGTGAGCATATATTCAATATTGAGCTAAAACAATGTGTTGCATCCGAACTTGAAGCGTGCATAAAAATCTTTAGGTTTAGTGGCATCCATCTCTCTCTTGTATGTCGCACTGTCGCATTGTACTTGCAGTAGTATCAGTGGCTTAATATACTCCATACTTTGCACAATTTATCTTTTGAGCGTAACGCAGCTTAAAGAAATAATTTGTGTAATCAACTCCTTTTGTAAAGGTAAATTTGGCTTGAAAAATTGCTGTTCAATTTTCAAGATTTTCACACAGCTGAATTCATTTCTCTGCCATGAATGCTCCAATTGTATGTCTCAGGCACTGTCTGTCTCCTGTTTGCTGTTGGAGGAGGGCCTTGGCAACAAAACCAGCACAGTTCTTTGCAAAGGGAATGGCAAACCTCTAATGAATGCAAAGATTTCAGCACCCTTTAGCATGTTAGGTCCATGTATATAAGGCTTTTGAAGCAAGTTTTCCCCAATTACTGAGCTTTGGCTTACATCACAGAGTGACCTCAAAGCAAAAAAATGCATTCCCTTAGGATGAACCTAAACCAGCTGTACTGGGAACAAACACACAAGTACACTCAATGCATTCAGTCCATAGTATTACAATGGAACCAGTTTAACGTGATGCCTTCTGAAATCCTTATAGCACAGACATTGGCTTCTCAGGGCTAGCTATTTCACTTTACAAATCTATTTCCATTGATTCTGCATGTTAATGAGGTTTTAGATATTCAGTTTCCCTTTTTCTGCTTAAAAATGCACTGAGAACAGGTGGAGATGTGACAATGAGACAGTTCAGACACAACCCTGAGTATTGCTGCTGTGATATTTCTGCCATCTTCTTGCCTGTGGGGCAGGTGCTGATTTCAGGACAGTTGCATGCTCAGGTGATTTGCTGCAACTGTATCGCAGAAGATTCTCGTCCCTGGTTTGTGTGCTGTTCCCTAGGACATGGAGCAACACAGCTGAAAACCTACAACCAACTGAAATTGTAGGGTTAGGATCATGTCGTTCTTATGTTTATATTTTATCAGCATTTTGCAGTTCTAGAAGAGCACCCGTGGAACTACACTGCTACCTTTTTTTCTGCCTGCTTGGGTTTCTGTTGGAGACAAGCTGTTCTGCAACAACCAGGTGATGAGTAAAGATAAAAACAGGATTTGGTTATTTATTTTTATCCTTCTCACCAGAATGCAGTAATGTCTGTGGTGAACTTGTGTTGCCATTGCCTCTTCTCATCACTTCACTCTTAGGATTTCCCTTGCATATTTGCCTTGAGTCACCTTTTTTTTACAGTACCTGTGCACAGAGGTTTTTTGGGCCAGAAAACTTTGATTCTTTATCCTGTTTCAGAATAAAAGAGATCTAAGAACAAACTATGGAGGCTTGACTCAAACAATAGTCATTGGAAGATGATTTAAAAAATCAGATACAACATTAAAAATTAACATCTAAGGTTCCACATTTTCATCTTGTTTTGTCCACACTGTTCCTATCTTCTAAGCCATTTTTTTAGCGGGTAACTCCGTGTGGATAAGGGGTGTGGTGAGGAAGGGAGAGTGAATGAGTTATGAGTGATTTCATTTCAGTGAGGCGTCTCCTACTGTCCTGTGTTCTCATAAGTACAGTAGGTAGAGGTAACTAAGATGAAATCATTGTAAAATGGAAACATTTTAAAGAGTTTAAAATATTTCTTTAAAGAGAATGGAAGCATCTTTAGAGAGAATGGAAACATTTAAAGTTCTCTGTCAAAGTAGGAGGTTCTATCAAATGGGTTTCTACCTACAGAGCTGTCTCTCTGTCCCAACTCCATTGCTGTTCATTACTTTCATTAAGTAACAGAAGGGAGAATATTGTAAAATTTTCACTATATTAAAGCATTTTGAAGAATAGGCTTATGATTTAAAATATACTTGGAAAGGGGATATAATGGCCAGAAATCAATATGAAGAAATTCAGTAAACAAGGTACAGCACTTAGGGGAAAGGAAATCAACATTTAGAACATAAAATAAGAGGCAACAGACTGCAGGAAATATACTAGGGGATAAGAGTGTCAACAGCATTGTGGCTATTATAATAAAGACAAAAAAGTTCTTAAGTTGTAAGTGCCATAAATACCTCAAAGGGTTACATTTACTCCTGTAGCTGATGTACTGATCAGGTATCAGTAGCTGGAATAATGTGTCCTGCCTGCTTTGGCCCACAGTTTACAGTCCGCAGAATGACATTATGAATACTAAGAGGCTTAGAAAAGATGAGCTGTGTGAAACAGTCTGAGTAAAGTGGGAATAAGAGCCTAGCAGCCAGTTGGTCTTCATGAATGCCCTTTTAAAGAAAGACAATACATGAGTTTTGGCTGCATAAAGAAAAATTTAGGGCGTCTGCTATGTCAATCTTGTGTTGATAAGGCCTGCTGGAACAGGTACTAAAGGGGATTGGGCAATCATTTTATCAGTCTTAAGAAATGGCTTGATTTCTCTGAGGCAAGATCAACAATCTAGTGTTAAGTATTAATAAACTGTTGCTGACACCTTTTTAAGAAAGTTTTGGGTAATGTATTTTCTTTTAGTGTGCTGACATGGTTGTTTCTTGCAAGCAATGGGGTCATTACCTCATGGAAACTTGATCTGCATCCTTAATGTATACTGAACGTGATCCTGCATTAGGTGAACGCGCTGGACTAGAAGATCCCTCAAATTACATCCCAGCCCTCATTTTGGAAGGTTAGAGAAACAAG
>QWTY01008242.1:766-21336 GCA_008033365.1 Pseudorectes ferrugineus
GCAGGGGTGAAACCCAGAAACACAAGTGCTTACATTACAATCTTCTTCTGAAAAGGTAAGTAGAAAAAGCACTTCTGTTTGTGACACTCAAAGATCTACTGGACAGAGAAATGGGTAACACAGGAATGCACAATTGTGCACAGTTGTGGTGTCTTCTAATCTATATCACCAAATGTCTTTCACCTCAAATTTGCTTTAAGTCAGATAAATACCTTTTGCACTATAATCCAGTGAAAAATTTTAAAACACTGCACTGACAATGAACGTAAAAGTTAAAGAACATATGGGTTTGTGTTTATTTTCCTCTCCAAAAGTACTTCAAAAATTTCCTGGGTTTCCCTCTAAATGTCTCTACAGACTCAACCTAGGATCTCACTATCAAAGAGGGTTCTCTCCTGCCTTGTATATGACATTAACATAATTAATAAGTTATGACCTCAGTAACACCTATTCTAATCCTTTTTGCCTTCACTAGGGTTCTTCACGTGTAATTCAGCACTTCATTTAAGGCAATGAGATTGAAAAGGCAGACTAGAAAGTGGAACACAGTTTATAACGATGACAATGCACAGCTGAGTCCCTTTTAGTATCCCAGTTGGTGTCATAGATACAATAGTAAAATCTGACTTTGCTTATGTGTGCTCTGCACAGGTTTACACTAATATGATACTTTTAGCAAAGAACTATAATATGCATAGATCTTACCTAGAAAACAATTTCAACTTGGAGCACAACAATCATATAATTTCACAACAAAGTCACATTTTTATCTCCCTGTACTGCTTCAAATCCCATTGCTTTGGCTTGTGCCATTTATTTGCAAGAAAAAAAATGAACAAACCAGATACATTCTAAATACCAAAGAGAAAAACTTACACTAAAGTTGGGGAAAATTTGTCAGGCAATTCCTGCTTGCAACTCACATGGGCAGGGGTAAAAAGTATGTACTCTGAGTTTTTTTACTTACGACTAAAATGCCTCCAGTTTCCTTGTAGCTCAAGAAAACTTATTACCAACACTGAATATCTTTATATAATGTGAAAATATTTAACATGCTAGAGCTTAAGTCTACCAAAAGAAATAAACTGTGAGTAAATAACATTATAACTGAGTATAGCTAGTCTGAGAGGAGTTCCTACTTTACATTCTCAACAGCTTTTGGAGGGCATTTGGATCAGGTACTGCAATAAAACCCAATTAAAAAAGAAGAAGAACCTTCTCAAAATGCTGAACAACTGTAATTGATGACTCACTTGGAGGAAAGGACAGAAAACCTTGAAAACAATAGACTCCAGCCTAGAGACTTCATTTCTTATTTCAAATTATGAAAGCTTGAGGTAAAGGCAAACCACACCAACAGCATGAGTGAAGACAACAAATTTGCCAGATATGTACTTCCAAAGAGAAAACTGGAGGAGCTCTAACCTGTTCACAGTGACCGTACTGCCATCCAGAGGTAGACTGCAGCTCAAAACTAAGTGAAGTTGTCTTGAATTGGCATGAAGCAAAGACCTCCCTTTAGTCAAAACTACAGACTCCAGTTCTCAGGGAGCCATGCAAGTGATGTGGCAGTTGAATTCTGCAAGGGCCTGAGGTTTATCCACTGTTCCAAGCATGCATTTGTGGCAGAATAGCCTCCAAGCATGTTTTTCTAGTTTAGATTGTCAGAAAAGGAAATTTAATCAGTACCAGCAGTCTCATTCTTCAGGATGGTTAAAGGCATGCACACAAAGCTTTGTGGGGGAGAATTACTGTTGATCTAAAAAAACCCCAAACCAACTAATAGCATGGAAATAAGGGGGGCGACGGCTTTTATTAAAGTGTTCAAGACAGTCTGGAATTTTTTTTGGACAGTAACCTGAGAGACGTGGGTATCTTCCTGAGTCTAACCAAGACATCTAGTTAATGGAGAATCCCAGGAATTAAGATTGGCATCCATACCTTTCCTTTTCAGGTTTCTGTGGTGAACATTTCAGTTTATAAAGGGAAGACAAAAGATGGAGGACTGCATCCCTTTCTTTTTATCTCATTCAGCAAGTAGAAGGAACTTAGAGATAAAATGTGAGAGATCATTTAGACTGTAGGAGGAGGTAGAAATTAGCATAAGGAAAGTGAGCTGATGTCCGGTTCTCGACTGTGGTCCAAAAACCTGACCTGTACAATATATTCTGTGTTTGCATCTGGCACCAGTAAGTGAGGGGTGGATATATAGCTTATTTATCCAGATGAATGCAAGTGCATTCTTACCTCTTGACCTAAACTGAGAATAGAGAGTCATTGCAATAAACATCTAGTGTTGAAATATGCAGTAAGGTATCTTACACTTTTATATTAAAAATAAAAATTGCGAAGTATTTAATAATTTTCCTACCTTCTTAATAGAGATTTGTGTGCATGGAATTCTTAAAACTGAAACATTTAATTTAAAAGGTTATAGGGGATGAATACTTGTCTGATGAAACAAACAACACAAGTCACAGAAGACATTCCTACTCCATGCAGTGCATTAGTTGCAGTCATCTGATTCTGTAGAATGGGGGATTGACATGAGAAATCTATACTACTACCAATAGTTTATAGACTCTTAGCATAAGTGGTATCAAGTTGCTCAGATGGAAAAAGCAAAGGGCATTGAATAATTATTTGGAATTCAAACATGATAATACATATATACAATTACATCCTTTCCTCAAAAAGAAATCGTTTGTCTGCTCGGTACCCACAGCCAATGCTACGGAAGACTCTAGAGAGGTGGAGAAAGAATTCACTCTGGATGAGGACAATCAATCAAAATCTTCTCTGGAACTAGGTCTGCCTTTAGAACAGATCAATAAATGCTACATGTTGATCTAAAACAGTAGAATCATGAAGCCAGCATCAAAATGATACATATATACATATTAACTACTGCACGTGTATTTATTTAAATAGTAATTCTAAATAAAACTTTGAGTTTTGTTTTTATTGATGCATGCCCATATATAAGCTGACATTGACCAAGACCCTCTTACTGCTCTATCAACCTGAAATCCTGCAAAAGAAAGAAACAGAGAAGTGAAATATTAATGGAAAGTGGGATATTCCTTGCAATAGCCTCAATAAATATGTCGGTCAGGAGAAAAAATAAGTCAAAAATAGAAAGCTTATATCTCCAATATCAAAGAAAAGAATGTTTGTGTCAAATCTATTGGAGAAATTGCCATGAATGGTTCATCTGTGTGAAAATATGATCCTTGTAATGCTGCTAAGATCAGCGAGACCTAGGATGATATGTTGAATAAGCAGGTTGCAGAAGTTAAAAATGTCCATGGGAAGCTCTAATTTACATGTCTGTTTTCCAGTGTTTTAAAATGGGTAGGAGAGGAAAGTGTAAAGAATTGCTTTTCAGGACGGTTCATTAGTTAGTATAAAAAGGAAAGTATATTAAATATGAATATTAAGGTGAAGTCCTTATAAACTACATTCAATATTTTCCCAGTGTGCAAAATTTTTTATTTGAATTCATCTGTTTCCTCAGTTTTGGATCATTTGTATTTCTTTTCCTTGTGGTCCATATGCTCCTGCTGTTGTATGTGCATTTCATCTTCCAACCTATTCTAAAACACTCAGAAAGATAAAGTAAAATGAAATATTCAGTACATTTAAACCAGAGAATCGGATAACCATCTTTTAGTTAGCCTCATATGTGAGGTCTTATCAGGGAAGCATGCCCTAATTCACCACCTAATTCTGCAAAAATCTTTGCATAGAAATCTAATTGCCTCTGCTCCTTATTCTGCAAGCAGGAATTTCACTATAAACCTCAGAAACATTTTCATGAGTGAATACTTGAGAACTTAACCCTGTTGGGGGTGGCTGTAAAAATCAGCTGATGCGTCTGAGGAGGTCAACAGAGGCTGCATACGCTTAACTCAAAGAAAGTACCCTAAAAGGCAGCAGTCATTGTGTCTACTGCAAAACACATAATTTAACTCTCAGTGACTCATCAGTGAGAATCATGCCAGACCTGTTGTCCAAAAAAAGGCACACACCTCAATATTGGCTAAATAAAAGTAGTTTTTCTACAAATTAACAGTTGAATATGTGCCATGGTTTATCACCTTCCTATATTTACATCCAAAGCAAAGAGAGAAATACTGGACTCAGGTATGTCCAGAGAAAAATATTGCAGATGTTGTGGTATTTTCTTTCTACCCCCACAACCCTTTTCCATATGACCTTCCAATTTATCATAGGTTGGCTCATTGTGCTATTGTTTGAGTTTTATGTAAGCCACCTGCAATTGCTTACTCTTTCCATTAACTGCCAGAGACCTGTTTTCCAGTGGAACGTGCTTACTGCAATGGGCTTTTATTATAAATATTTTCATTTTAAAAAAATTCAACTAATTCATTAACTTCTATGTTTTATAAAAAAGACTTAACTAGAAAATGTTTAACACATCCTAGAATGCAACACTAAGGACCATTAAGAGAGGAAGCTGAGGTGGAGGATGTTTTACTTTTAATTTTAATGAGAATAATATAAACTGAAGTGTTCTTACTCCAGGCATACATGAAAATACAAAAAAAAATCATTTCAGGTGAACATAAATTCTGCTTGAGTTGTAAATGACCCTTCTAGCAGAAATTAGATTAAGGCAGAAGCTTAGGTTCTCTTCTGTACACCTACTCTTCCTTGCAGCATTTTTCAGAATCTAGCAAACAAATTTAGACCTGAACTGTAGACAATCTACAATTTCTAATGATCTTCTCACAAAACTGAAATTACTCTGTATTTAAGATATTTAAATGAAAAAGTCTGTCAAGGCCTTGGTTTGTTTCTTTGTTTTGGGATTGTTTGGGGATTGTGTTGATGGAATAAATTTGATGTATTAACTGTCATCAAAAGGACATTTTTAATAATAGATTGAAAAATGCAGTGGGTTGGGTTTGCTGCTTCCCCCTTTCCTCCCTCATAGCCACTGGTGGACATTTACTTATGCAGTGATGTGCAATAAACAGTCTTCAATATCTGAACACTTCAGTTTGTGAAATGGAAGCTCAGAAAACACAGGATACTTTACTTCTCTGAAATCTACTGAAAGAGAACAGCTGAGGGAGTGGGGAAGAAGAGTATTTAGCTATTTTAGCTTTTAAAACCATATAATCAGATCCTTTAAATCCCAGATTCAAGTGGCTTTCTCATTTACAAAGTGCAGTCCAATAGCTGACTTGCTTTGAAATTGAAAACAGTGTCAGGACCTATGTCTGTTAGGGCAGCGTAAATTTGGAACAACTCCATTAACTGCAAAATAGTTAAAATCATATACATCGATGATTAGAAATTGGTCTATAATTTGCTTTAATTTCTTAACTATTTCAAGACAGAGATAAACCTCCTCCATATCAGTCAATTATTTGCTGTCACCAATGCTACAGCTATGTCAGACTCACTGATCACATTCTTCCTGATTGCTTCCCTCTTCCTACAGAGATAACTGTTTACAATAAAGGCAAAACAACGTATGATCTTTCACCTGCCTGGAAACTTTAAGAAGAAAATTATCAAAGCAACCCTGTACCAAGTATCCATTTTCTACTCAGAAGAATGAAGCTTCTTAACCAAAGGCAGATAAGAACTTGTTTTAATCTGTGGAAATGTGAACAATTTCTAAAGAAATTAAGGAATTAGCTATAATGAGTATAGAGGACTAGGAAATTAATAGTAGAAAGTATTTTTTATGGAACAGATAAATCCCACATGATTTTGAACCAAATGATTTAGTAGTTCTCTAATCATATTTTAAGGGTTATCAAAATGCCAGGCAATTACAACTCTACAAAACAGAATAAAAACTCAGTGTAATTAACATTCAAAGTAGCTGCTAATTTGTCCATTTATTCGCAGCTCATGCAACTTCATAATAGAGTTTGTCAGACTAAACTGTTTAGATATGCAGTCCTTGTGCCAGCAGTTATTAAAACAAACAACACATTTATAGTACATCTTTCTCTCAATCTGCTCAAGCTGAGCAAAAGCACATTTGAAGCTCCGACACTCACACCCAGTGTCCACTTTAAATAGAAAAATCTCATTGATTGCGTGAAACTCGGGTCTCATTTTTGTCCATCGATCCCCCTGGTGACCTTCTACAGCATCAAAGCCCAGAGCGAACCCAATCTGACCCCGACTTTATGTGCATTATTATATTGAGAGACAGGAGCTACTTACAGTCCATGCCATTGTCTCCGTAGATATGTAATAAAGTATTCTAGAACTGCTCCTGCAGAGAACACTTCATGCACTCGGCATTTCCTTTTCTCTGTCTCTGTCTCTCTCTCTCCCCTCCAATCTTAAAATTCTTCTCTTTGCTGTGCTGAATGTTGGTTTTTTTTTTCCCCCTCCAGTGGACAGCTCAAATGAGCAACTTCAGACTTTGACTAATACTCACATAACTCTCAGTAAACAACATCCTTCACACAGATCTATAACTAATAATAATGCTCTTTATTAAGCTCTCCTGTGAAACAATATGTCTAATAAAAGCTGCTCTCCATGCTGTTTTAATTATAATAAATCACCTTCATTATGATGCATACTTCAATATAACATGCCTAATGCTTAGCTACCTGGGATACTACAATAATGAGGACAGAGAGTAGACACATCTTGAAGAAAGTTATTTACACACACTGAAAAATTCTACAGTACCGTACTGCTTTGCAACATGAATTTCAACAACTTTTATCTTACCTTACTGTTCATAACATCAGAGCTGAGAAGAACCAACCCCCCTGAAAAATGCTGTTTACACAAATAACAGGACCTTGAATACATCCACTAGCATGGAAAAATAAGTCCTTGCAGTGCAATCATTTCTCTATAAATGTATAAAAGTATTTTACCACCCTGTGCAACAAATCAGTGATGAGACTATAGGCTGTTGTGTGCTGGTACCTAGGGATTTCATGTCAAAGTCAACTTCCTTGGCAATCCCTAGAGAACTGCGCTGTGCACATTCTCATGAAAGGTGTGAAAATCTGATTTTCTAAAATGGATCAGTAATTCTCTATGAAGGGGAAAAGGATCAATAAATCTTTGCTAAGTAGATTGTAAAGGAAAAATTATTCTTTCAGTGACAGTACATTAGGATCCTCCAAACAATCTCAATAAACTAAAGACATAGCATTTCTCCAGCAGCTACTTTTGACTTCTGATATATTTTCGTAATCTCTGATCATTCTGCAATGCACATACATTTATATTTGCTAAGCAATGTTCCATGTTGATGTTGATTTATGAGAGTATGCCATTATGCTTGGCTGTGAGTAGAAGAAAATTATTAGCTGCTTGTAACCTGATAGATGTGATACGAGGAAATGTCATTACAACCATGCACATATGTGTTTGTTACTTTATCTCTCTGTACCTACACAAATATTCTGTACTTTGTATGCATATATCTACACATACACAATAATGTTTACTACATTGTGTATATCTATATGATTTTTTTGTACATCTGCCTATATAGGTACATTTTCAGGCATTGAGAGTTAATTATTACATATATAGCAACTGAAACTCTACTAGGTGCTTCACAAACCTGAAAGGTGTCCATCCAATTACTGCAGTAGCACATGCCATCTGGCATTTACACTATCAAATTGTATAGTCATGTTGCACTTAAATATGCGATTTTTACATAGAAGCAAAAGTAACATTTGCCTGAAGACAGCATGATAATACGGTTTACAGAGAGCAGTCAAAATATATTGCCAAGTCAGAAGTGGGCTATGCACGCAAGCAGAGGAATTTATTTGTCCTTTTTACACAATCTCTTTTTCCTGCTGCAGAGAGTAAGAGCATCCCGCCAGAAGTGTCTGTAGTGTTGTTTCTGCAGCAGTGGTAATATGCACAGTGTGGGTACTTAAATGTCCATTCCAATTCTAAATGCCAGTGCCAGTGTGAAACTTAACATGCTGGGTTGCATTTCTATTCTTGGCGCTCCCAGCACACAAGTATTCTGGGTGGTAATCTTCGAGGGGATGCATGCTGAGAGGAGGAAAAAAGAGCTTTGTCCCTCTTCCTAATGCTGTGACACCTGAAAGGAGAGGAGGCAGCCTCTGCTGCCCAGAGAAATATACAGTCTGGAGACCAGGCTCTCTCTTGCAAGTAGGCTTTGGTACAAACACAGAGAATCAAGTCTAAAAAACCAGAATAACATGAGAAACTAAATATGACAGGAAGGCACAGGCAGGAAAAGTTTTGAGTTCAGCAATCTGAAACTGCCTCATGTTTGATGGAGCGCCCCCAAAAGACAGGGCCTTTCAAGCCTATTTGCAGTTCTGAACGTTTTAAGATGCAGAAGTCTAACAAAGCTAGTGACATCCTGAAAACCAATGCACCTGAATAAGTTTCTCTGGCCTTTTTCATATGGTGGAATGATGGCAGAAGTCATCAATTTTATAGTCAGAAGATCCAATGCTTTGTATACTTCCATAGTTGAAGGAACCTGCTTGCACAATTTCCTAAATCCTTTAAGCTTGTCTTTTGGTTTTATGTGGGGGCTGTTTTGTTTTTATAAACAGGGCAACATAAACAAGAGTACTTGAGAAGCTGATCAGAACATACTTAAACAGGCTCAACAATGGCACCGTTTCATGGGACAACATAGCTAAAAGTTGTGTCTTTTCCCCCATTATCTCTACTATCCTTGAGTCCACCAGAGCAAATGAGACTGGAGTAAGCAGACTTACAGTGACAAAAATACATAAACAAGAGCAACAAATGCAGTAAAATCAATTCCCAATAAAGTCACCTCATATCATTGCCATGAGGGATGAAAGGATAAAATTAAGTAGTCTTGGACTGACAAATCTCATTTTTACCCTAGGACACCATAGCAAAGTATCTTCAGGAGTTTGCTGCAGCTTCTCCTCAAACCTGTGTATTTTGGACTATTTCGCAGGAGTGTCTCAAAGTACTTGGCAAGTTCAGATGATGAACCCATCATCACACCTCCTCGCTGCATGTCAAAGAAAAGAAATAAGGCCCACATATGTGCATATACATATGCACACATACTGGGGTACCCCAGTGAGGCAGCATCAACATTTTAAAGCTGGGCGCCTCATCTGTGCTAGGTCACCTGGACCTAGGTGAAAGCCATCCAGGAAACCAGATTAGTCAGATTAGTGCTTCCCTCATATTGGGAACTCACGGAAACACTAGAAAGTCAGAAAGACATAGCTAGTCAGTGGCAGCCCATGGCCAGTTTCCATCAAAGGGGAACTCTGACCCATATAGATACAATAAGATACACAAACAAGACCGTACATGCTCTCTTCTATCACAGAATCCCCAAAGAATTTTGGGTATCTCAGAGAAATATGCAGTTGTCTTCTTTTACCATAGATTTTGGAAAAGGATATCTTAATTGAAACAAAACCATGGAATATTCAATATCCCTGCAGCATCACAAGTAAGAAACAAAAAATGCCAAGGGCTTAATACTGCTTGCAAAGAAACATGCTGGTGCCCCATCCATAAAAGAAGATCCTGTCTTGCCAAGGTCAGAGCTCATGATCTGCCACACCAGGTTTTACATGATACTGAATAAATCCCATTCTCTCTTATACCATTATGTATCTTGCATTACTTCTGAGGATAGCCCCTCCTGAAGTCATGGTTCAGACTTGTGTCCAGCAATCAACTAAGCCAGAGCAGCACAAATCATCTGGTTTACTATATAGTACTATCATTTATTCAGATCCTTCTCTAATCTGCACATCCAGCACCTCTAGGTGTTTGGCTTCCTCTGTTATTTATATAAAGGTTGCCTCCTTTTGTTTTGTTCAGTGACATGATTTTCCTGGACTGCAGGTAATACCATTTGCTTAGGAAAAATAAAACCAAAAACCAGCCAACCAAACTGTGAAAACACAAACGAACAAGCAAACCCACTTTTTATTTCCTAATGTTTTCTAATATCACAGATTAGGAGAACATCGAATTTCGGATTAAATACTATATCTGAAATTTGATAATAGTTTCCTCACAGAGGAAACAACACATACAGCTCACTGTCTGCCTACCCAAGCTGGATTTGTTGTTGCCGGACTAGAGCTATTTGGGTCAGGAAAAGCATTAATAAATTTTTGGTTGGTTGGTTGGTCTGGTTTGCTTTGTTTTTCATCTCCTTTATTTTTCTCATATTCAGACATGAATACAAAATCCCTGTGTCTGCTCCTGTAATGGACGCTGCCCACAATGATCTGCATGTTTGCATGATTACAGCCAAGACAAATCATGGGTGTCTATACTCGCCCATTTGAGACAACCTATCTATTTCTGACATGCACTAAGAAAAACAGATGTTAAATAGTATGGACCTCTGTTTAGAGATACTGGCTAAAATGCCTAAACACCAAAGGATACATACATCCTCAAAGAACCAATGTTTGTAATTTCCACAAAGGACCACATCCCGCATCCACCAAAATATAAAATTCTCAGTGTTTTCAAAGAGGGGAGACCCCATCCAGGAAATCCAGATGGGCTTTCATCGAGGAGAGGCCCATGGAAACATTGCATCCGAGGGCCAGGTTTTTTTAATATGATCAAATGCCCAGAACAAATTACACCAGTGATGCAACACAATAAAATTAATCTTACCCTATGCGCCTTAAGATGTGCTTTTCAGAATACTGAAAAGTTTCTTCCAACTACATCTTAAAGTCGTATTTTTTGACTCATTGTCCCACACAAATCATGTTAAAGAGATTCATTAATTGAATTATACTTTCCAAACCCTTATATGAATGTTATATGCACACATATCTGCAAAATGTGCAGCATGTGCAAAATTCCAGAATATAATTCTATAAGATACTCTTAGAAAATTTCAAAAAGGAGCTCTTCTATGTCACAAGCTAAAAATTGCATTTCTATTCAAAGGCACACTACTCTCATACAACTAGACAATGTGAATTTTCAAATTAAATTATGGAGCAGCCCTGTAGAAAAGGCTGAAACTTACTTCTCCTCTTACTACCATAAAATTTCACGTGATTTCACAAAGAAACACAGCTCAACACAGAGTAAAGCTTTTTCTGAGAAGATTAAAAATATATAATAAAAATGGATTTGAAAATGAACCTAATCTAACCTGTTTTTTCTGCCCTGTAGAAAAATAATTATCCAGAGGGACCTTGACAGGATGGAGAAATGGGCTGACTCATGAAGTTCAACAAGGAGATGTGCAAAGTCTTGCACCTGGGAAGTAACAATCCTGTGCATGACTATTTGCTGGTGGGGAATCATCTGGAAAGTAAGTTGGCAGAAAAGGACCTGGCATTCTGATGGACACCAAGTTGAATGTGAGCAATCAATGTGTCCTTGCAGCAAAGAAAGCAGAGCCAGGCTCTTTTCAGTAGGGCCCAGTGACTGGGCAAGGACCATGCACTGAAATACAGGAGGTTCCCTCTGAACATCAGGAAATATTTTTTCAATGACCAAGCACTGGCACAGGTTGCCCAAAAAATCTGTGCAACCTCTTTCCTTGGAGATACTCGATAGCCATCTGGACATAGTCCTAGGCAACCAGGTCTAGGTGGTCCTCCTTGAGCAGGAGGTATGGACTAGACGACCTCCAGAGGCCCCTTCCAGCCTCAGCCCCTCTGATTTTGCAAATTTTTTGTATTTTTCTTCCCCATTGGACAGTAGCAAGGGAAGGAAAGAACAGAAAAAAGAACCATCTTTACCTACATAAAGACTAGTAAAGGAAATTTACCTTGTTTTGTTGGGCTTCAAGTTTTCCTGTGCCGTATCTAAAGAAGACGAAACTAAAAATGCTGCATGGGAGAACCAAATAGGGCAACAGATGAGGAAAATAAGCCTCACATAGCTAAGCTGTGTTTAGGAGGGCACAGAAGGAGGAACAGAGGAAAAGAGAGGACCTGTCTTGGAGAGAACTAATTTCAGCTGTGAGCACAGTGAAGCAGAGTAAGAATGGAGAAATGTCGTTTCCATGTTCTTTCATTCTACATTTTGCAAATGGACATCTTGAAATCTGCAGGACAAAGTCTGCTTTGGATGACCTAGTAAGCCTTCCATTCTTTAATTCATAATAAAGAAAAAATGAAAATTACCCAACAGTTTTCAGTGCAGTGTTACTGTCACCCTGAAACACTGCAGTGATTTCTGTAAATGTGAAGAACAATTTTAAGGTGAAGAGTCTGGGAAGGAGACTTAGGTTTCCATCAGTTTCTGGCAATTCTGCACTGTTAAATGCTGCTGTCACTTGTTTATATCATCTGTCTTCTGTAGTGACCCTCAGGATTGGTTAACTAACCATTAACATAGTAAACCAGTAAACATACCAAGAAAATGTCATAATACTGAAGCCCATATATGCTTTCTGAACCATATACCACTTTTAAGTGGATGCACTTCACCCTTCTCTCAGTTGCTTACACAGGTGATCTGGTTTAGAAATACCAGAAACATAAAAATTTGAGAAATAGCACAGGAGGCAGGTCCTCTGGTAAGACACCTTTAAAAATCCCTTGGAATTGTAGATGTCAGTGCATTTTTGCAAAGCAGGCCACAGCACTGTAAAGCACAAAAGCTATTCATATTAATTTCAGTAGACTTCTGTATGAACATCGACTGCATGTGAACATCTAGGTCATGATCCAGGTCACTGACATAAGTAGAAGCAATTTACTGTACCCTGTATGCAGATTTGGACAGCATCCTTAGGATTTTTTCAGAAGAAGTAACATTCTTATTTTAGTAAAAACACTGTCAGAGCTTCCACAATACTTCATGATAAGCAAACTTGCTAGTCACATTTGTGAAAGGCTAAGATGATGGAAAATGAATACCGTATTCATAAGCATTTTATACTGGAAGTCACCGTCTTTGTCTTGTTTAGTTGATTATCCAAATTATCTTCAAAATACAGAAAGAGTTACCTGCCCCTTCTTTTCCCATCTCTCTTCATTTCTTCCCTCGTCTTCTATCATTATAATCAAAATCTTCGGAAAGTGTTTGTAATTATGTCACCAGCTCTACCCTCCCTGGCAAAAAGCCACTGAAGACCTTTGTGGGCACAAGCAGTCATTCTCAGGTAAAGATGAAGAATCTCAAGAGCCATGACTGAGGAAGAGCAAGAGGTTGATGAGAGAAAGTCTTTATGGGAAGACAAGAAACCACCTTTGCAGCTGGCTCTCTAAGCAGAAAGCTTTAACCTACCAAGGCCATCTGTGATAATTTGGTGGCCCTACTGAGCTGGAGTCCTAGTTCTAACAAAATAAGCATGGTGTACATTTGAAATAGGAATGAGACTGGTGGTGAACTCTTTTTGATAACAAATAATTTAACTTTCTTGAGCTACCTTGCATACCACCACTGCATTAGAGCAAAGTACTCAAGAACAAGAGGAGAATGAAAGATTAGGCATTTTTACAATAGAAAGAATGTATAGGTCATTGGAAATGGCTTCTCTATTAAGATTTTTCTTTCCTCCTCTTCCTTCAGAGAGTAACAGCATGGCAAAATCAGAAAACAAGACTGTTTATGAACCATACTGAAACAGATCAAGTATATTTTATTGACCAAGCAAAGCAGGCAGATCACATAAAAACAGAACTGCATGTTTTAAAATATTTTTAGAAAGGGAAAAAGTTATGTAAAGCTGGTGCTATCAGCCCTGCAGTTCATGCAAGTGTCTTTAAAAGGCAGGGAATGTGTAAGGAGAATGGCCTTTGCAGAGCAAAGCAGCATCACAACACACCTCCAGATTACTTCATGCACAACGTTGACAAGTTTTTTAAATATTAAGGGCGGTGTTCTACTCTAGTTATACACATGGGACTCCCATTAATGTCAGTGGGTGTTTCACACAAAGTACCAGAACAGAAACAGCCCTTGGCATCTTTTAGTGTTAAAGAAAAAAGATTTCAATAAGTTTACTTAATCCATCAAACTGGCTGACTCTGGCATTAGCTCCTGTGATAGTGCTGTCAATGCTTGGTCAAGCCTAAAAAACCTTCAAGCTTAAGCAAGTCTTGACACAGCAGAGAAGCAGAAGCTCAAGATGGCCAACTGTAGGAAGTAAATAAACTTTTAAAAGCAAAGAGAATAAAGGATTAAAGGATAAAGGAAATTATTTTCCCCCTTTATATCAACTTTTTCCAAAGAAATATATGTTTCAGAAAAAGAAACCTGCAGCTTGGCAGGCTGGGTAGAAAAAGAAAAGCAAAGACAAGTTGGGGGTTTGGGGGAGTGGGAAGTAGAGTGTAGCTGCTAATCCTGCTAAGGCAGTTTTGCAGTATTGACTCTAGTGTATTGGGGGCATAAAAACTTTTTGACCATGCACTAACTAGTCTGCTTGATAGCCTGGAGTCACTGGAGTTAAAGGTCTCAGTATATATATATCTTAAGTCCATGGGAAGAGTGGATTTGTGCCTAAGAGAGTTTTTCACTGTCAGACACCCAAGTCAGAGCTTATCAATTGGTGTCTGCAAGGGTGGCAAGCATAAAACAACTCTACTAATGCCTTCCTTTCCATTGCTCTACTACCCCCACAACTGGAACAGCCTCTTAACCACGGGTCCCTGTCACATTTTTAATTTTAATTTTTTGTTTAGAGATCACAGAAGCCCCATGCACTTGTTAGCCTAGGGTTTTGAAGGACTGGTGGCTACCGTTTTGGGTGCAATGTCCTTGACCTAGGTATTAGCCCTCATGATAGTCGCAAGCAACCTAGTTAAATCTGAAAGCTAGTGGATCCAAATCTAAATATAAGGTCCTCTTCTCATTTAGTATCCATCTGGTTCAATTATGACTCAGGGCTACACTGTGGAATTTCTGTAATGGAGAAACTGACATAGGTACATGATCTGGCTGACAGGGTAGCTAGACAGCCCTGTTGAAATCATTTAAGATTTATGGGATACATGTCATTAGTATTTGGACCTTGGTACATAAAAGATCTGAAGCAATTTAAACTGTATTGCCATCACACTAAGTAGACTATTGGAAGAAAGTAACAGGATAGAGGTACAGGTAGTTGTTGGACAGTGATATGCAAGCTTTTTATCTCCCCTGGAAAAATTGATATACTATTTTTATAGTAGTAAAAGCATCTGAGCACAAACAGCATTTGAAGACAAAAATATTACAGAAAGATGAGCCCTACAGCTAGCTGTATCTAACAGGTCTGTTCTCCATTTGCCTCTTTCTTCTAATTCAATATACGGCTGACTTACTTGAACCTGTCAGTTCAGCACATGAGCAGTAACAAAGCATGGCAATTCTCACGTTCCACTCCCTCTTTGTTCAGTTGCTCTTTGGGATGAGCTCCCTCTTACTTACCACTGTCTGTCTTCCCTGTGTAGTTACATCAATCTCTCCTTGGACTGTTACTGAGGAAAAGCAATTGTCCAGAAACAGAAGTCTACATATAGCTCTGGATAGGACAGTTTCCCAATGGTCGTTATAATCAATGGAGTCTCTTTCATTGACTTCTGTAAGAGTCAGATCAAAGCAAGACCCTTTTCTTTAAGGTCCTTGTGAACAAATTTCACCTGAAAATGACAGAATGCTTCCTGCCAGGAAATCTACAGAGAATTCAGGCAGAACTCTGTTTTCAGTTTCACAACAAACTTAGATTAAGTGAATTGCCTTCTGTAGTTTTCTGGTGTCAATTCCAATTATGGCTAATGCTGCGTAAAACCCTAGGCTTAAAAAGCTATATCAAGAAAAGTAGGGTGAAGATTACAATGTATGTGGGAAGCACCGTGATTTTGGGTTGAATTCCTATTGGGGTAGAGATTTTGAATGCTATTTTCGTTTACAGTTGAGGGAGGGTGAAAAGTTTACACTGAAAGTGGTTTGAAGAAATCTTTGTAAGAGGCAGATGAACAGTAGGATTTATAAAATCATCTTTAAATCACCCTTAACTACTTCCTCACTAATCCACCAAGGAGACTAACCCAAGCACAAGTTAATTCACATTCTCTGAATTCCTTGGAGGAATTGAGCATTTCAGCATCAATGGCCTCTGCTTGAACAGACTTTATGTTTACAAATTGACACTGTAATGAATTCCTAACCAGTTCCAATGTTACGGGAACCACTGCAACTTAAAAATATAAATCCATGCCAGTAGAAAGCAACTCATTTGGACCACTGAGAACTCATTACTAAAAACCCCTCCTCCCTGCTTTCAAATATATGGTCCACTGGAACAAGTCCCAAAAGGAGAGTCTATTATTGGAAAGAAACTTTTCATCATTGCTCAGCAGCCATGGTAGATCACAGCAGAAGAGTCTGATCTAACTACATTTCTGTCAGGTATAAGCTTCTTAAACCAAATTGAAGTTTATCCTTCTCTAGATTCTACCCACTCCTCTGGGGAAAAAAAATCAATTACCTAATTAAACCATGACCTTGCATATATAAATTAAGTGTATATACTCTTTATAAATAGGATTCCTAGTAGTACATTTAAATCATAACTTGCACTTTTGCAACACCCCAATGGATAATTTTAAAAATGGATGAATGAAAGAATGCCACTAAGACTACAGAATTTCTCACTCACACTTCTACACTGGCTTACCTAGTTTTAATGTCTAGGACTTACACAGTTGCAAACTACAGCTGCTTAAATGACAACTATTGTTCCCTGCATGATATTTGGTGAAATAAATGCTGAAGTATGAAATCCGTTAGTGCCATGTATACTATACACTGCATTTGCAAAGGCTCAGTTCAGGGGGGATGGAAATTCCTCTCCACAGATAAATACAGCTTTCAAAGGTTTTTATTATTATTATTATTATTTTCTTCCAACAAAATATCTATTTTTTTGGAACATCTCTATCTGCTGGTATTGTGAAACTCAACGAAATACCTCAAGGCAAGTACTTGCTCACTATTTCCTGTTGAAGCAGCACAAAAATGTTCTTTGTGTTATTTGAAGCAAGCAGCAAAGATGGCAACAGCACAGAGGTGACTTCATTTCCTTCGGGGAAGAGAAATTCCAACATATATTTAATATATATTTATATGCTGTATAATTAAAAAGGTATCCCAAAGAGACCAACAGGCACTGATAAGTACTTGTTATTGAAAAGGGCACATAAAACAAGAGGAGTATGCTTGAAAGTGCAGTGGAGCAGAATCAGAGGTGAGGTCCTACTGATGGGCTCCCACGCAAAACCACTGAACACCCAGCTCCAAACTAGGACTGCAGTCCTGTGGTTTTTGCTCCATTTAGCTTGCTATAGACTCTAGTGGCTGCAGAGCATGTGCAAACCAAACCAAACAGTAAGACAGTCTACAGCAAATTCTGGCTTTCTGTGTTCTTTTTCAATAAGTTTGGAAACCAGTTGTGCCACCATCTGCCATAGAAAAATGTTGTCCTGGGTTCATGCCACTCCTGGAAACTGAATGAATGCTAATTTGGATGAGAATAGTTTCCTTTTGTAATGTTTCATTTGCTGTCATCTCAAACCAATTATACAATCAGGCCAATTATATTGAGGGGAAACTCATTATAAAAAAGCATCATGTGCTTTAAAGAAAATAAAATATTCTTCATGTATTTATGAATGAACTATCCTGCCTTTGAAGGAAAATTCAAGTACAGGGGAAAAAGAGGTTTAAATAAAGCTATACTCTCATTTGCACTCTGTAAAACTGTGATTACCTCTTTTTCCTTTCCTGAAATAAACTGGTACTCCTCTAAAGTCAATTTGCAAGAGCCTCAGCTTATAAAAAAACCCAACCAAACTCCTCCTCCCATAAAATCATTCAAAAAAAACCTACCTGGACAAAAGGCCCAGTTTCCCTACTGCTTTGTGCTAGGGTGGAAAAAAACCTGTTGTCTGCTACATTAGTGAGAAATAACAACTTCAGAGAGTCAGACACATGATGAAATGTTTCAGTTGAAATCAAACTCCGAGAAATTTTTTAAATGTTTTCAACACATCAGCATGAAGCATCGACCTAGTTGGAATCACTTAGATCTAAAGCAAATGCACTGATTGTTTTCACAGCATGCTTTTCTTCTTCAAGCTGCAACAGGCAGACTGGCAACTGCTGTTCAGAAAGGTTTTCAGCCCCCTGCCTTGGACTACTGTAGCCTATGACACGATCAATAGCAGGGTTAGAAGGCAGAGGGAGCTAAGGAAAGATTATGAAGATGAGGTGAGTGACAGAATTGCCTTACAGGATTTGTTCTCTCACTCACCTTGAGTCTTTTCTGCACAAACAAAGATGGACAAACATCCCAATTCTTTCTCTGAAATTGGACAGCAATGATGGAGAGACTGTGTGGCATGAGCACAGACAGCATTCTGCACTTTGGAACATTCTGCTCAACAGATAGGACAAGAAAGAAGATCTTGCCAGCAGATATCTTTTTCTTTGTCCGAGTGCTATGGAGATACCACTAAAGAAAACTTTTCTCTCATTAATGAGTATCATTAGCATGCATGGTGAGAAAAAGTTCATGGTGAAATAAAATTCAAGCATTCTCCTTTAATCATTTCACCTCAGCCCTGCCTGTGCTATCTGCAGGCATCTCTGCTCAAGCTCTACTGACAGCAACCATCATCATTCGAACAAGCCCTGCTCCCTTTGAACTGGTGCATAATGGGAGAGCGCTTCAGACACCAGTCCTGCTTAACATGCCACTGCACAGGACACTTTTGCTGCCATGTTATAAAGACCTTAATGGCTCTCAGGTGTTCAGGTACCATATTATTAAATAGTTTTTATAGTAACCCTAACAATCTTAATACAGTGCAGCTCTTGTTAGAGACTTTATGATAGAAAATGTGATTTAAAGTCCCCTACTGTAGTTACCATGCTGTTCTCCTACTCTTTCCCACCACCAGTTTATGAAGATACTTAGCTTGAACTTACTGCAGTCATGTGAGAAAAGATGGAAAGAAACAGCTCAAAGGGAATAAGAAAAGGCCTAGTTTATGCCATTGTCTGTTCTTTCCAGTTACACACAGAAGAATCCCAGGAGAAAAGCGTATTTGGAAATTAATAGCATGCAGCAGACAGAATATTGTTGGGATTCAGTCAATTCACATTTATATTTTAATATGATAAAAAGACAGGGAATGGACATGAGTTTTATACAGTTCTTTAAGTGCTCTACAGCACAAGTAAACTATTAACTGTAGGTTACACAGGCTCAAGGTCAGTGCAACACTCCAACAAGGATAGGGCTCCCTAGACCCATGGCATGGGCTGATGTAAGCAGCACTATATAGCAATAATGGAATTAACCCCACTGCAGACCTTTTGTTTACAAATGGTTATAGCACCATTATTTGTGCTGTGCCTACAAGTATGACTTTCTATAATTCTTCATGCCCAAACAGAAAACTCTCCCAGTTCAGATGCAGAAGAAAACACAAGTTACCAGACAATAAAGGATTAGTCCTCCACTAACCATCATCATGTTTTAGTCTGGTTCCATCATCTCAATGATATTAGCAGGAGCTAAAAAATTTGGACACTTTGCCCTCCTAGAGAGCAGCCTAGTGGAAGCAAACAGAAGAATGAATTGAAGAGGGCTTTTATTTTTTGTTTAAAACCTTTTAATAAAGTGGCAATAGGAGAGATGGCATGGGGAGCAGTAAGGGGCTGCATCAAGGAACCCACCAGTGTGGGAAGGCACAGCCCCAGGGTGACCACAGCAAGCAACCTGCTGGCACCAGAGATGACTGGGCCAAGCACCAAAGGTGAACATGTGGCATTACACAGGCAACCACAGGGCATCCTGTAGCAACCACATAATTACAGCATGGGCTAGCAGATCTCCCCATCTTGTAGCACAGAGAAGAGGAGGAAGTGAGGATATGTGAGGGAGAACAACATGTTGACACCAAGGTCAGTGGAAAAAGAGGGGGAGGAGGTGGTCCAAGCGCTGGAGCCGAGATTCTTCTACATGCCATAGTGAGGACTATAATGAAGCAAGCTGTCCCCCTGCAACCCATAAAGTCCACGGGAGATGCAGAGATACACTCGCAGCCCATGGGAAAAGTCCTTACGCCAGAGCAGGTGGATGCCAGAGAAAGCTGTAATCTCAGTGGGAGACCTGAATAGAGAGAGAGGGCCCCTGCTTCCAGAGACAGAGAAAGAGGGCCCTTGCTTCCAAAGTACAGCAGCCTATCCTTAGAAGACTGCACCCCATGGAAGAGTGACCCACACCACAGCAGTTTTGGGAAGACTATTTGCCCATGGCAGAGACTCATGTTGCAGCAGTTTTGGCAGGAGTGCTGCTGGTGAGATTGGAGCCGTGCCGGAGAAGTTCACGGAGAACTGTCTCCCATGGGAGGGACGCCACGATACAGCAGAGGAAAGACTCCTCTCCCTGAGAGAACAGAAAAAGATCTCAAGTGATGAACTGACCAAAACCCCCATGCCCTGTCTCCCTGCACCGTCGGTGGGAAGGAGGGAGGGGCTGGGGGAAAAAAGGTGTTTTAAAGGCTTATTTTATGTCTCATTAGCCTCCTCTGTTATCCTGACTCTGTTAATAATAAATTTACTTT
>QWTY01008247.1:0-43632 GCA_008033365.1 Pseudorectes ferrugineus
TCATCTCCCAGTCTGTGCTCTTGTCTGGGATTGCCCTGACCCAGGTGCAGCACCTTGCACTTGGCCTTGTTGAACTTTATGAATTTCTTGTGGACCCACTTCTCAAGTTTTTCCAGGTGGCCCTGAGTGGCATCCCATCTTTCTGTAGTGTCACCTGCACTGCTCAGCTTCCTGTCACCTGCAAATCTACTGAGGGTGCACTCGGTCCCACTGCCTCTGTCACTGATAAAGGTACTTCTTGATCAGTCCCAAGAAGTGAATGAACGGGAGTGTCTTTTCAATCAATCCAAAAAATAACCCATCAGACTTCCTAACCTATGGGTCTTCCATGTCTTATAATGTTCTGTAAACTTGACTGGTTTCCTGTGCAATGTATGGTATTTTAGTGGTATGGAGTGATGATCATTTTGACTTTTCAGTTACTTGATAAAGACAATTAAGTTTTAAATTCAAGAATGGTACTGGAGTTGATTCCTGAACCTTTTTGTGCATTTTGTCTGTGAGACTGCATAAAATAATGGAGATCCTACATAGATATATGCTAAATTGACTTGGCAACCTGGTGAGTTTTCAAAAAGGAATGTGGTGGCTTCCTTACTACAGAAAATTCCACCAACTCAAAAGCTGCCATAGTACTGCACTTCAAGTATGCCAATAAATCTTACAGTTTCAGGAAGCCTCCACTTGTTTTAAAAGATCAGAGAAAAGAGTGTAAGACAGTCCAGAATTTTGGTTAAGGACATGACATGTGGATTTTTATAGCAGAGAATCTGTTCCTTCCACAAAAACCAGTATTCCATATGGAAAAGTGTAAAAATATTTCTTACATTTCACAAGCATGTAAGGTTGCTAAAAATTCAGCTAGAGAGCCCTGTTTTTAGGAGTAGATAGCCATAGTTTAATGCCAAAGTGAAAAGCTTAAATGTGGTAAGGGTTGATTAGTTCATTTCCACTTACAACTGTATTGGAGAAGAATATAATTACAGAACATATGTATAATATGAAGTTTTGAATGTTTATTGGAATATTTAGAATTCGTGTGATTTTGGCAAACAGGAGTAGCAGTATGAAAAATGGGATACAATTTAAAAAGTGCAATGGCTAAATTCCAATAAGAGTGATCAACAGCATGGGTACAGGACAGAACTAAGTTAGGCAACCATTCAATAGGAAAGGATTTGTGGCTTAGAAAGGATTGGAAACCAGGCATGAAAAAACCAGCAACAAATAAATTAATCCTTCCACTCAACACGGACAAAGACTTAGCTGAGTGCTGTATCCAGTCTCAGCTTTCATGTTTTGAAAGAAGCACTTGGAACTCTCAGAATTACTTGATGGAAGGGTGTTTCAGAGTACTGAGTATCACTCTTATCCTATTTGAAGAGGAGTATTTTGAACAGATTAACTGAAACAATCAATTTTTGAATGTACATGATTGCATCAGAATTTTTTTATCCCATTGCTGGATTCCCTCTATGAAAAATATTTTGTCATGTTCACAGGATCTGCATCATTAGTTTCATTATCAGCAGTTGCTGTAACACCTTCTGGAATGAAATCTGTGTTTGACTACAGTTGTAACTATTTGATATTATCATCAGAACCCTGAAGTGTCACTACTACCTGAATGGGTATCACATGCATGCAACTGTATGTGTTACAGTAGTCTAAGTCCTACACAAGATGAGTAGCAGCAGTGTTCTGTGTAAGCGCAGCCTATGCGATGTTTTCTCTTTCAAATTCAGGCCTATCAAGTAATCCAAGTGGCAAGTATCAAGTAGATGAACTATTCCAGCTGGGTCTTCTGTTGTGATGTATTTGGTTTTCATAATATTAGTCTCTAAGCAAATGACACCTTACTGCCACTGTGTTTGACCTCACCTACATTTTGGGGAAAAGTCTTCTCAGTTAAGATTTTAAGCTAAGAATGTAGCTGAATTCTGCCAGATAATCTCTACCTCTGCAGCACTCTGTACAACCTTTAAGAAAGAGAAGAATCAAGTAATGCATCTGACTCCTTCTTATTTGGATTGTAAGCAGATAAAGAACAACCAGTGATAAAATAGTACTGAAGACATTTAACAAATTATTAAGAGGAAAGCACAGGCACTAGTTCTCAACATGAAGCCACAAGGAAAATAATACCTGGAAGAAATCAGATCAAGAATGTCTTTCTAAGGTACCTAGATGCTGTAAAATTGTGTCCACTTACGTATTGTCAGACATTTCTATTCTCTGACCCTTTCTTTGAGCAGATACCATGTTTATTATGGTATTTCGTAATTCTGTAAAGGGAAGTTGGATTTTGATTCCTGGAGACAAATATAGATAATCATTCTCACACAGCAGTACAGGTTGCAATAAAATGTCTCAGCAAAGATTCTGATATTCCACATTAAAACTTAGTATTATGCATTTCTCTTCAGCACTCTTCACAACATTTCCTCAGATGCATTCTTAGACAGTAAAATCTGGTAATAATTATCAAACACCATACACACTGTTTACAATAGAGTCGTATTTCTTCTTTTTTTATTGCATAAAGAATAGAATGCTGCTGAAAAGTGCCCAAACGTCTGCTATGCGCCATGCCAATACAGCAGCTCAGCCAAATATGCAGCGAGAAGTTTGCCAAATAAAAGAAAACATAACAAATTGGTAATTGTTTCTATCTTGACAGAGAATGAAAATTATACCTCAATGTGTGGCCACTCATGGACACATAAAAATGTCTTAGAGGCAATCATTTTACCTCAGATAACACACCCTGACAGTAGAGCAAAGCATACTGGCAGGCTTTCCCTTCCCATAAAAACAGCAACCATGACCTACAAAATGGTCTGGAGGATTCACATAGTTTGTATGTTTCATATATGCATGTGCCATACATTAATTGTATTTCACAAAAATCAAATTAAGTAAAATACCGTCTTTTGAGAAGTACATTCATATTAAGAAAGAATTTTAAAATGTAAAGTCAGTATAGTTATATCAAATATTCCTATACAACAAGGTACTGAAAATGTAAACACTTAATCCAAAATATGCAATTTAACTTTCCAAGTGCTTCTAACAATCATTAATAGCTTTCAGAAGATTTCATTGCTTTGTTACTGTTGTTTATAGCCAATTTGTGTAATGTATATTTTACAATTTACTTGGCCTCAAAGTAAATTATTTGAAAACAGAGTGTCTCATCTGTCTGTAAAGTTAACAGGCACACTTACTGTGCTGCAAAATTAATATGATATTAATTATTAGTCTATTATGTAGTTTTATATTATTCCAAGTATCTGTTTTAGTGCAATTCTGAGTGTAATATTATTTTCTGAACAAAAATACAACTTCATAATCTGAAATTGCAACAGTTCTTCACTCAGTAGGAATTACAGTGGATAGTATTACTGACAATTACATACAAGTAGTTATTCAGAAAGAAGTAGGAAAGATATGTTTGAACTCTATAAAAGTATTTAAAAGACTGGTTGTATTCCTGTGACAAGAAAATATTTGACATAAAGATCAAGTCCATAAAAAGTTCATAAAAAGGCTAGATAAGGGAATCTTATACTGGACATGGGAGGTTTAGACCAGATATTTGGAAGTATTTCTTTACCAAGAGGGCAGTCAAACACTGGAAAAGGCTTCCTAGAATGGAGATCAATGCCCCTAGCCTGTCAGTGTTTAAGAGGCATTTGGGCAATAACAACATGCTATAGCTTTGGACCAGCCCTGAAGCGGTCAGGCAGTTGGACTGGATGATCACTGTAGGTCCCTTCCAACTGAAACAGTTGCTCTATAATTCTTGGAGGACTTAGAAGCACTTTGGTAGCTCAGAAGGATCTCAAAATATCAGTGAAATCCAAGGATCTCGAAATGTATATTGTATGTTATCTCATCCTCAAAGAGCCTGAGGTAGGAAAAGACATAATGAAGGACAAAAACATGGTTTGAAGAAGCCAAATTATTTTAAGTCATCTGAGATACAGAAATACTGGTTGTCTTAAAACACTTGCCAAGAACTTTCTTATGGTTTCTATTTTACTGGTAGTTTTGCTGTAGCTTGATGGCTTATGCATACAACTACGGAAAAAACTGGAGGCAGAGACAGCCTATTTTGCTGGACCAGCTGTAGTGTTTGCCTTATAAACGGAGATGACCTATCCTTATGAAACTTTTTTGCTAGGATTTATTTTCTTTTTTCCAGGCATTTTATGCATTTTTGCATTATGCATACTTTTATGAGCATCTAACAGCATGCAGCCTAGGACTTCAAGATCACACTTCAAATCATACTGATTTTTATCCCCTTGCTTACCTAAGGTGGGTTCTTTGCATGAAAGATTAACATGAGACAACAGGGTACACACTGCTTCCTTGACTGGCAGGTGTTGAGGCAATAACTTCTGCAGTGCTTTATCAGTTTCAGTAACACCCCACTTCCTTGGGGTCACCCTACACTTCAGATAAATTAGTCTATCTTCATCTCATCCATCATTTAAAAATACTTACCACCCCCAACACACAGTTTTAGAAGGACTTAAAACTACAGAAAGTTAAATGTCATCTACTCTTATGCCTTATTTTTCAGACTGCTAAACCAGTACATTTTAGCCGACTCCTAATGCAGCAGCTGCCTTCATATTTGGTGTTTTCTGCTATCAAATTCATGCTTACCAGTAAGACTGTGTTAGTACAGTATGATTTCCATTGGTAAACACAGAAATCCAAACAAAAAAAACTCACCATCCTTCGTCATTATCTACGTCAGGTTCGGAAAGCTCATTTTCAGGAGTTTCTTCAATTGCCTGGGTTAACTTTGATTTAAATCGGTCCAACAATGCCAGTGTCTGAAATTAAACACATGGTTTTAGAGAAGTTGTATATTTCTACACACCAACAGGCATATACAACATTTTTATTATTTTGAGGAAAAGTACAATGCGAGTGATCTTTCATATGAATTCGGAAGAAACACTTTAGATAGGCAAGTGAGAGAGCAAGAGGTGGTCGTGGGTGTGAGAGCGGGACTGCACAGAGGGCACCCACGGAGTGAGTGCGCAGGCAATGCTGAGGCAACAAGAGCAAGCAGGGAGGGGTCAGGTCGTGTGCAAAAGCACTTCTCTCACCATCTAGTGAAATGAAAATGCATATTTAAGGAAGAAAAGCTTGTGGCTACAAACAGAATAAAAGAGCTGATTAAATAACACTGCTGACAATGAATTTTACTTTTTGGACCTGCTACTGTCATCTTTTAAAGCAATCCACCGTATAAATTACAAACCATTCAAGCTTTGAAGACCCAGTTTGACTGATATTTATATACTTTATGTTGATGATCTTTTAAATTATATGTGGATATTGAAAAAATTCAAAGCTTTTGCCTCAAATAAAATAAACCACCTTAACTAATTCTGCAGATACAGGTTCTTATGCTGCATACATAAAGCTCATACTCATTTATATTTGGTATTTTATTCTCAAACTGACATTGCTTGGTCTTTCAGGGACAATGAAGTCACCAAATCTCAGATGATACCTGAAGATCATACCACAGTTCTTGTTTGTCATCATCTGAAATGGGAAAAATTGTGTGCCTGAGCCTTGTTATGGGAGAGGGGGGCTCTTCAAAAAAAAGCACAGAGCAGATGAATAATTTGCACAGCCCACAGCTTTTTTTTTGCTGATATTTGAGACATTCCTGAAAACGAAAGCATCAGGGAATAAGTGCCTAACTGAATTTATGTGGCAGGCTACATTTGATTTGTAGGTGATAGGTTGGCAACCTATGTTGTAAAACACCTCTGTATGGCTGTGTAGTTTTGTTTGGTCAAGTTTTTCAAATTTAAAAGAATAAAAACTAAACAAGAATAGAAAACAGAAATAGGAAATACCAGAAGTGTTCACTGGAATCAAATTTCCTTCTGGGAGCAATCTTAACTTGAGGAGTTTCCTGGCTTTTGAATTCTTTCAAAAACATATTTTAGCACTGCCAAGGGCAGATTTTAGATGACTTTTTTTGCATTTACTTTCTTTATTTTCTGTCTAATCTTCTGTTTAAGATGAGAGAGAGGAAAGTTTTGAAGATATTTGGGCCTGCAAATCATTCTAGTTCTATAGCTTTCCTTACTATTGCAGACAAACACTGTACTTGCAACACCTGAGACAGCAAACGTTTGCCTAGGCCATCAGAAGGAAACAAACTGACCCTTTTAATATGAAATTGTGACCAAAAAAAGCCACATTCCTTGTGTCTTGTCTAATTTTCCTTGGTACCAGCATTCCTGTGAATAGACCTGATGACAGAAATAATTTTGAAATATCTAAGTAGGCATTTTTGCAATGAGTCACTAGATGCTATACGGTGCTTCAAATAAGTTTATAATTTGACCCTTGTAGAATAAGATGGCTAGGACTTCCATTATCTAGTATTTTAGGGAAACATACCTTTTCTCCCTCTTCCTTAATTATTGCACTGAGGATGGAAAATGGTATTGTGCTGTAGGATCAGTTACAAGGGGTGTGAGACTAGAAGAGGCTCTCCACAAGTGAAATGGATTACAAAGAACTTGATTAATTATTGTTGAATAGTTGCCAGCAGGGTTATATAAATAAAAATTAAGATCTACTAGAATATATATTCCTGTAGTCTCATTTCATTTTCCTGTGATGTCCAGGACAGGGCTGATGTAAATTCATTAGATGTGGTTTTAAGTCCCTTGATCCACACTGCCAACAGAGCTTTAGTACTCTTTGATTCAAAGATAATGGGATTTTGAACGTACAAAGTTTCCATAAACTTCTTAGTTTAGAACTAAATCAGCTTGCTACATATAGAAAGGTTTGCCAAATGCTGCTTTGAAGTCACTAAGCCTCAAGTTTCCAATCTCTTCTAGATTCAACATGTGAACAGGAACATCTTTGTAGCTGAACTGACATGCACTGACAAACCAATGTGTTTGATGTACTGCACAGATTTTCAGTTGATGGTATTTCCACTTCATAGGCAGTTTCATACATTTAACCATTTCAGACTTTCCTATTTTAGAAAAAACAAATACTTTTGTAAAGCAAACCTTACTTTGCTTGTATTTGCCTACTAAAGTCTACAGACATCCTAACTAATTTTGAATAATAATTTTCATTGCATTTAAAAAAGCTTCTCTTTTTACAGTACTATAAACTATTTCTTTCATTTCATGACACCTGGAAGTACTGATGAATTTAATCTTTTTAAACCATAATTTAAAATGTTAAAAACCCCAGCTAGAACAAACGCCAGGTATGTAAACTTCTGTCCCAGTGTTATCTTATGGCAAGGAAAGCATAAGGTGAAGAAATGCAAACTCTCACAAATGTAATCAAGGACACCTCTTCATGACTAGCATTTCCTTCCAGAAGATTTTAGTAACTAAACTGGGAGCCCCTTCAAACACACATTGAAAATTCACTTACCTGTCTACCTGGGTAATTAAAATATTTATTTGTACAAACAATAACTTTCTTTTAATGGAAAATGAAACAACAGATTTTAAAACTTTGCTTTTATACAAATGAAGAGATAAACATATTCAGAACATTCTTCTGGATTTTGGTTGCCCAGGCTATCAAACTATTACCTGATCTTCACGGGAAACTCCTTTCTTCGGCTGCTGCTTTCGCTTGTCTTCATATTTTCTCTTCTCCTGAAGGTATTCTTCAACAACACTGTTTGGAGCAGGTTCCTCCTCTGAATAAGGAAACATACTTGGTTAAACAAATTTAATTTGGTTTCATGATTTAGTGTCTTTTTGGAGATAAAATACCAAGCAAAACACTCCCATAAAACATTTCAGCTCTACTGCTTTCTCAGCAGCAGAATGATTTGCTACTTACTGAAATGAAAAACACAACACTGTACTGGGCAGACAACAAGTCAAAAAGATTTTTGTTTCAGTTATATTTTATTACGGAGCCAGGGAAAGCAGGATAACAGAAATAAAACCTCTGATAAAAACTGCTGAAATTCCTTTAACAAGTTGACCTTAATTTCTGAAAATCTTTCTTGGAGCAGTTGAACTGTTATGTGTATTAATATTCTGTGACTGTTTGTTAAAAAGTAGACAAATACAACCTATAGAAAAATTCACAGTTTTCCTCTTTTGTAGGCTGAAGTAGTCACAAATCAAATCCTTAATCTTGCAATAGGGAAAAAAGCCCTATTTTTAAAAGTGACATTTAAACTTTAAACAGAGTCCATCTTGTCAATCAGAAAAAAACTCTTTTTTATGTAACAAAGTGATATATGGATGAGTCAAGAGCTACTCTTCTTTGTCTTTTTTTAACAGTGTCTTCACTGCAGAGTATTCACTGTCCCATCAAATTATTCATTTAATATGACAAAAACTGAATTGGAAAATTGATCAACACCATACTTTCACATTTTCTTCTTCTTGAACAGCACTAAGACATGGTACATGTTGATTTAGTATACTTGAAATTTATGTAGCATATTTTCGCAATTGTCATTCCTGGTAACAAACAGAAGAGTAAACCCTCTGGATGTCCATTGCAAATGATGAACAGACGATACTTTTGGAGAAAATTGTTTCCACAAATTTCAGGATATGTAGCATGATGAACACTAAATCTAAATGAATTTGTTGTTATCAGGTTTTTCAGATGACTGCTGACAGCTATACAGAAAAAGTGTCTGATTCCAAACTAAATTTCTCTCACAATTGAAATTTTCTATGAAGTTTATAAACACAGCACTTTGTAATAAAAGGAAATAAATTTGTAATGATATATCTACATATAAAACATTTGTTTACATATTTATACAAATAAAATATCTTATTTCCTTTTTATCTTAATTTCTACATTGCATTTAAACAACATTTAAACTCCTTCTACATTGTATTTAAAGGGTACCAGGGAAAATAATCAAACATACGTACTACCGTTCAGAGCTGGGTTTTTTTGCTGTTTTCCAGTTGATATGTTGGACATAATGATGAACAGAGTATGACAGGTACCAGCAAGATAAAGAAAGAAAAATCCATCTTCCAGAATGACCAAAATAGATAAATGCATACACACACACCTTTAGGGATGATTAAACAGCTGCATGAATGAAATCAAATCTGCCATAAAATCTCATGCAGCATCATATCAGATGAACTGAGGAGAA
The DNA here is from genome assembly GCA_008033365.1 of Pseudorectes ferrugineus. NCBI lineage: Eukaryota > Metazoa > Chordata > Aves > Passeriformes > Pseudorectes > Pseudorectes ferrugineus. Next base: position 9,173 of record QWTY01008247.1, read on the forward strand.
CAGAAGTACAGGATAAAACTACCACACATAATGACAAAACTCAGTATTTCTCCTTATAATGTCAATCTCTTCTACCAATTAAAAATCCCATTCTTAAATCAAGACCAACCCCTTGTGAAAATAATGCATTAGTTTTTGCATAAATGCACGTATCCAAACTGCTGGCTATCTGGAAACAACATAATGTCTTCTTTTACTAACATTTAGCCCCTAGATAAATAATTCGAAGCACAAAACCATCTGCTTCCTTATTAAAAACAACCTTTCAGGTGACATTTACCTAAATGAGTGCTTTGAAGAGAATCACATTTACCCCATCATCAGTATAATTGCCCATCTATGACAAGCAAAAGAACTGAGAAGAGTGTTCTTGAATATGTATGAAAATGCCAGTCTCAAACTGGACACAAACATTTAAACCTGCAATACACCCTTTGATATACATATGCTGAATTTTAAGATGTGATCCTTAGTCATAGAGGTCTTTTGACTAAAATTTAGTTTAATGTGCAGCTCAAATACAATTCTCATACAAAAAGGGTAAAATTCCCCTTTTTGTGTTTTTTTTTGGTTGTTATTGTTTGTGTATTTTTATCACACTCATATGTGTGCCACTTACTATTAATACAAATAATTTAAATTTCAGTTAAAGCCTTCTTTTAAGTTTATTGTTTCTTGGGTCTTTGCCTGTCAGAGGTTTTCTAATCCTCAACTTCATGCTCTCTGCCTCCTAGGAAAGCCTTTTCGTAAGTGAGACAAAAGATAATCAGATCCACTTGAACTAACTTCAGAGTGAGTCAACCAAAAGAGCTGTGCACTTGTATGCATCATATTTTTGCATCTTTCATTAAAATGACTTAAAGACAAGCTTATATTTCTTCATGAAGTCTTACAACCTATCACTCAACATTTAAAGCAAGCAGCAAAACAGGAAGGATTTTCAAGAGCCATTAATCAATGGGTTATTACCACATTTTCAAACTTGAGAGCTCCAGTAATTTCAAAACCACAGAGTACTTTTTAATATAAATTATATATTCAGTTTTTGATAAGCAGGAATTATTTGATAAAGTTATTTTGTGTCTGACTGGTAACCAGCAAACAAGAAAAAATGTCCAGAAGAGACACTCGGTCGCAAGAAACCTTTTTAAATGTAAAAGTAGATTGCTGCTTACTACTTCTTATCTCTCAGTCCGCAACCCAGATTCTCTGCAAGTCTTCTGCAGTTGAATTGAAAAATAAGAGGAACAACAGCACTGTATGATGGACTTGACCTTCATATCAAGGTAGAAAAACTTAGGTCCAGTTTGCTGATTCAGCAAAAGTATAAAGATCATGACTTTGGTATTAATCTCCTTAATCTAAGAGGATTTATTTAGACAAAAATTAATGAAAAATGACATGGATATACAGAAGTGAAATAACAATTAAATTCAATTTAGGTATTGCAAGATGCAGAAGATAATTCAAGTTACAGGAATCTTGCAGACTTGCTCCCTAGGAGCATCTCACCACAAACCATAAATAGCATGAAGCAAAGAATTTCTTCTTTAGTTTGAACAAGTTGTTGTGTATACTCTGTCAGTAAGGAAGGTGAGGGGGAAAAAAAAAAAAGAAAAAAGAAAAAAGATAACCCTCCTTATTGAAAATACATTTCATCCTACTTTCAAAAGAATTTATAAGTACATTGCTATTTACGTCAGCTAGCTTGAGTTACTACCAAGAAGGTCTTCATCTTACTGTGGCAAACACCTTATCATTTAAGTAATTTATTTTCTTTCAGACAGATTCTTCTATCCTGAAATTATGGCCGATACATGCCAAGATGATGGTGTAATCTAACCTAAAACTTTGGGTTTGGGACATGGTTTACAATGATAGTCTGAAACTAAGAAGGAAATTCTGAAGTCTTTAAACCAGAGGAAGAGATTGATTTCAAAAAAATATGGAAGACCTTATTTTGCTCACACTTAAATAAGGAACAGTTCAAATGATGTCAGTTTTTAACTACAAAATGGCAGAAGCGTAACAAAGACAAAACTTGATCCAAAGGCATTGAACTGAAACGAGTGGATGGTTTAGTGATGGATCAATTCCTAATAAGTGAAGCAGAAGAGAAAGCTTGATAATTTTAAGCTTAGTTCCTAAAGCATCTGGTAAATTTAACAACATAACAAACACTCAACAAAAGATGTATCAGAAGTGCTCTATTTTCGAAACCGCAATTTTATCTTCCACTTTATGGAAACTAAGAAATGTGAATTCTAATTCAGCTGGCCTGTGGTAGATCAGAACAGCATGATCACTGCTTATGCTCACACTCACATTGCCCTTAAAGACTGGGCTCCATTTCTAGCACTGCAGGTAGGGTAACTTTGCCTTAACAAGTCCACCAGTTGTGGCACAGATAAGGTACAATTTCACACAAATGCAGGTCTGAGAGTATGCATACAATTTTCCACAGTACAAACTTTTTTTAACAAACCTTGTAGTAATTACTGTCCTTGTAATTAGAATCTGTATAAAATTCTACAGATATTATTTCCTTTTTAAGAAAGAGATAATGAAGCTCTGCATAAAACACTTGTTGGAAAAAGAAGGGAATTTGGTTTGGTGAAAGTGTTACCAGAAATACACATGAAGGGTAGAAACAATACATATTGTGACAGAGAAAAACACATGCTGTGTTTTAAACACCTGTGAAGGTTTAATGTCACCATAAAAAAGAAAGAGCCCATAGCATTGAAAAGGATCAATGAAAGACTTGTTTATGATTTTTCTTTGATGAGATACAGCTAGCATGAAGATTTTTACACACACTTAAGTATCTTACATCACAAAACATTCCTGATATGCTAAACTTCACAAATGTAATCCCATTAACTCTTGTAATGGAATTTTCTCATATGTAATCATGAGTTTATGCAGAACTGAGGTAAGATAACAAGGATAATGTACAAAGATGCCTATATTAAAAGGTATCCCAGTTTATTTAGCAGGGTTTGTGTATGTTTTAAATGTGGTGGGCCCATAAATTTTCCTCAGTATCCAAAATGTATTCTGTAGCAACTCAGATGACACATTTCATATGATAAAAGACCTACTGGACAGAAATTACAAGAAATGCATGGCACAGCAAGACTAAATATCAAAGAGGAAAAAACCTCAAAAACGTCTTGTTTGAAGTGAAAGAGATTATGATTGAATGTTTTGGTGAATTAAAATAAGAGGCCTAAAACACATTCCTGTATTAGTTCAGTATATTCCACTTTCAGCTCATCAATATTCAGTTTATATTGCATTCTTTTGGAATTGTAGAAGTATGCAGTACTGATTTTAAAAATCTTACTGAGACTGAAATCTGAAAAAGAGAAGTTGTTTTTGTGCCAAACCAAATAAAGTCTTTACAAATCACAAAAGAAATTCTAATATGCCGCAATATTTCAGGAATTAAAATGGAATTCCTATCAGAAGTTACAAATACAGAACTTAGAGACACTTTGGATAATTAAAAACCAACAAATAACTCACTTCTTCCAGAATTACGAAAAAAAAATTACAGCTTTAAATACTCTGTATATGAAACTTAAAACACTATAGTTGAGCGTAAAAATTAATAAACCAGGGGAAAAAAAAGAAATAATTTTATGCTTGAAAGAATTAGTAACATCCTCTCCTGTATATTTTTGCTTAGGACTAGTTCTACTTGTGGATTTCTTTGCACGTTCAAGAACTGTTCAGTTACTGTTGCTATAGCTCTGGCCTGCCTAAGATCCTAAAGAGCCACTGTTTGCCAAGAAGTTAGGTAAGAGTCAGGAAACATTTAGCAACTGTGAACAACTGAATAGATTTGCTTACAGAATGAGCTTCCAGGGCTGGACTGATTACTAGATTTCGGTTTGCTACAGTGAAAAAAGCAACAGTTCTAGAACAAACTTACTACTTCATTTAGCCAACTCAAATAATAGAAGTAATTCCTAGAGCTTCAAAACACTTGTTTGAAAGACCAGAGTAGATTTGCAAAACAGGGTGAACTGCAAGTTTCTAGTAAATGCTTTCTGAACTTTGGTAGCTTTTAGGCACATGGTCCTAGTCTAAAATGCGGTTAATTTTCAAATGTCAGTGGATTTTGAGTACATGCTTAAGATTACTACTAAAATCAAGGCTGGTTTAACAGTGAGGTTTTGTCCTTTTTTCTTCTGCTTCTGCAGACAGAGAGACAAGAGGAAAAACGCATTCACTTTAGCCAGAAGGGGACTGCATAGGGATGCTGGGTACTAGGAGATTAAATGTAAAAAACCACGTAAATAGATGAAGAAAACAAAGTTTTGCAAATGTCACAAATTCAAGATGGATACTTTGATACAATGCAGCTCTCCTGTATATACTGAAAAAATCTTCATATTTAATGCATTTATGCTGCAAAGTTCCCAAACCATCAAGATTTGGATGTTGTTATTTTCAGAGTGTTCTGAAGGGTGCAAAATTCTGTTCAAGTCCCAGACTTCAAGAAAGCATCTTTCCATGTAAGACAGGGCTTAATTCTTTGAGTGCCCCTGACATTTCCCAAACTTTATAATAAACCAGAAATAAAACATAATCTTACACTGGCATCCTTACTTGATTTTGAAAATTTTCTAAACATTTCCATCATTTGATTACCATATCACAATTAAAAACAAAGCAGAAAACACTGCATGCCTCGGTAGAATTCTTACCCTTGAATGTTGGTTTTTACATTAGTTGTTAGGTTTCCCTGGCTCAGACAGTATTTTACAGCTTTTCTGTTTCCTCATGTATGAGAACTAAATTTCACCACAGATTATTTGATAGTTTACAAAAATGTTCTAACAAGAAAAACTAAATTGTTACTTCTTAAATTCTACTACTATTTAAAACCGACATACAGTTGAACAACTGGGCAGATGCTGTATGTCTAAAGCAGATTTCACTGAAGTACATTCCCAGGTTTACTCTACAGAACTTTGAAAAGTGTATCTTTTCTGAGTATTTGACCAAGTACTTCAAAATGCTGAAGTAATTCTGCATTCAAATTATAGTGTTTGATGTAATTTCTGGCATTACTACAACAAATGTCACATAAAAGAAAAACATCTTATTTAAAGTAAGGTCTTGACAGCAGTCTGGCATAGTCAACAATACTATTCACAAATTGGAAGACTGGTTATAATCAAACATGAACGGAGGGAATTATTTTTTTCTCTGACCTCTTGAAACAATGTAAACACTTAAATTTTCACTCTCCAGTCTTTCTTAATTAATCTAATCTCTAAATACAGAAAAATATTAGGTAAGCATAATATGGACAATTTGAAGAAATGATACTAAATGTGATGCCAATACTAATAAAGATCTGTGCAGTGGACTTAAAATAAATGTGTCATGCTGCTACCCCTTCCTTAGCATCCTCTCAGAATTAGACCCAATCCTGTCCAGTATGACCTAAGCCTTATTCTCACTGTTCTGTGATCTTCAGTGAATTTCTCCCATGATGGTTGCAAGTTTTGGCTGAGATGTAGTGTTTATTAATCAAGCACAGAATCATATTAATGAGGTTACATAGCCTCTGAACTAACATTTTTTCCTAATGCAGCCAGCTCAAGCATAGGCAGACACACTGCAAGTGTCTGCACCATCTGCCCAGACATACCTGATAGAGCATGACACAACTCACTCTCCATCCCACACTCCCCAAGAGGATAGGCAGAGAACAATAGAAAAATCTCCCGCTACTTACACATCAATTTCATGATAGAAGTATTTTTTAAATACATATGATTTCTTATATGTAAACTAGTGAGGAATAGGTAAACTATTATGCATTTAGCAGACTGTCTTCCATGTCGATAGCTCTATTGTAGTGATGAAAATTCAGGCCAATAAATATAAAATGACTAAGTGAACTAAACGAGATATATTAAATGCTTTTAACTTCGGAGCAAAATTACTTATTTGGTACAACAGTTCTGCTTCTGTTAGAGTTCATTATATTCAAGATAAAGTGTTTCTAAAGTCTATTCTATTATTCCTCAGTTGTAAATTCTGTTTCACAATAAAGGTATGCTTCACTCCTTTGACTAACCATCTCTAAACACTTAAGATTCCACCCTTCCATCCCACTCCCTACATAAATTACATGTATCTTCAAGTATCCCCTAATAAATTTGTCCACATAGTGTTCTGCTAGTTTTGGGTGGTTTTGTCCATTTTTATCGAATTGTTCATTATCTTTTTTGGTGGTACAATACTGAGAACTGAGTGCAATAATACAACTGCACTTTTACAGTTACTGCATTTGTAGCAACAACCACAGTGACAGCCACATCACAGAGTAAATTAATGTCCAGTTTGTTTTCTAGTACAAACCTGAAATCTTTCACGACACTTCCATTAATAATTTTATCCTTCACTATCTGCATCTCATTTAACATCCTTTTAATTTTACCTTAAATTTTAGAATATATTTATTTTTAAGATTTTTATTTAGGTACTCCAATAACTAGTTCAATAGTTTCTTTCCTGCCATCTATCTCATTTCTCAACAGGTACTGGAACAAACCCCTTCATATCACAAAAAGAAAAATCAAGATTATTCAAAATTATTTTTACCATCAGCTGTTACCTGCAGATTTTCAACTGATTTATGTCCTGCCTGCTATTTACTTCAAAGAAAATCCAAGCCCCCCACCAACTTTGATGCTCCCTTTGCTTGAATAAAAGGTATCCTTCCAAACTGTACCACAGTAGTAACTATTGTCCAAGTATTATTTTAGTCTGTCACTGTAAAGGTGAATTTCCCCAAATTACAAAGTCCACTGACTTAACTGGCACCAGAACAGGGATAAGTTTAAGCAATAGTGTAAGAACTGCCATACATGGCACTATTTAATATAACTTATCATATATGTATATAAGAACTACACTTTACCTTTTCTATACCTCTGCTCACAGATCTTTTTTTACATGGCTAGTGACAGCTTTCATTATTTTGCCAGTGAGAGCTTATATTCATTCAGTGATTCCTACAACATTTTCACAGTCAGCAATTTTTAACATCTGGTGCCAGATTTCATATACAAGTTCATGATACTGTATTTTTTATTTTGTCAAAATGCTGCTGATCAAGCTCCCCTGTTATTCAAGAGAGTCCATGAATTTTTCTAAAAATTATGTTATACTTTCTACCACTCTTGTAAATTGTGTGTTACCTGAATTTTTTAAAAAATAATTTCATATTTTCTTTCAGATTTCTATGGCACTGAGAACTGAACTAAGAATACACTCTAAAAATGTGTCTCGCAACTCCAGAGTGTTTAAAAACACTTTTGTTTCTTCAGTTTGGCTAAAAAGAAGTGTTACATCCATCTGGACTAAAATGTGCACCTTACATACTGTTATAAACTTATCAATTTATACATATTTAAAAAGAAACAGAATATAAAAACTGTCTGACAAAGAAGTGGGCTGCTGAAGATCCCATTTTGCTAAGGTTTAAGGAAAATAAATATGGTAGTGACTTTCTGAATTTGAGTTCCATTGGTGTCTTAAGATACATAAAAGTTTGAAGTCAGTAGCTTTGAGTTCAAAGTTAACCATCTGCATTTAAGAACCTTTCCAAGTCAGAAAGTCAAGAAGACTCTGCAAATCAGAGGTCACAGCACAGATGTAACTAAAGAACACTCAGAAGGAGAAATACTACCTGATTTGAAAGAACGAATGCTACCTGTACAATTTCCTTACATACTGGCATCATTACATTACTACCATTCCTGAGGAAAGAAAAAAAAAATCTACATTTCAACAATAGAGTCTACATTTATGTACATAAAACACAAAACCAAAAAAACCTTTAAAACCAGAATATTAACTGGAGATCTACACAAAACCTCTTACCTTCTTTTTCTTTGGGTCTTAAAGTTCTTTCTTCTTTTTTCTGCTTTGCTTCCAGCAGTTCACGTTTCAGCTGTCGTGCTTCCTTCCGTAGCTCCTCGCTGAAAAGAGAAATATTTACAATAATATAGTCTTCTGAGATGTACAACCACTCAGAAGAAACAGAATCAAATTAATTAATTAATGGGCAGTAGATTTTTGATATGAACAAAGAGAGGGTACGGACTCACTGATGCTAAGAACATGGGTTAAAAATCAATTAGGACCTCAGGAAATCCGTATTTTCATTAGCAGGGATAACAAAAGAACATTAGCAGACGTCTTACTTTAAGACCCTAATAGAAATATGTTAAGGAAATGAATAATAAAAAAAGGAATGTGCATCTGTATTTTACTTTAACATTCTAATTAGCCATGAGAACTACACAAAGACAATCTGGAACAGAGGCACTGCCAAATAAATATTGCATGTGTTATAAAATTCTGTTTACTCAAGTAATAAATCTTAGTATCCTTGATTTTTCGGTTGGACAAGCAATGCAGTTGTTCAGCAACAAAGACATGAAATATACGTAAACATATATTATTAGATATGAAAATTAATTTCATTCTACAAATTTTACAAAAATCTCATGTGGTAACACTAGAAAGAAGAAACTAAAATTTGCAAGTCATTGTGCCAATATCAAATGGAATATTGGTCTTCACAGAATCGCAGGTTGTGGGGGACCTCTGAAGATCAGCCAGTCCAGGTTCCTTGTTCAAACGAGGGCCAAATAGAGGAGGTTGCTGAGAGTATTGTCCAGTCAGGTTTTGAAAATCCAAAAATGGAGACTCCAAAATGTCTCTGGACAACTACTTCTTAACCTCCCTCAATCCAAAAAAAGCTGTAAATTGAATTTAAATTTAATTTCAGCTCATGCCTATTTGTGTCCGTCTAATGGTTACACGTGCAAAAGAACTGATAATTAATTCAAATTTTTCAGGTGTTAGAATTTGTATTTTGCACTTTTAAATTTTAATTTTAAATTAAGTTCTGATTGATTTAGATTTCATCACAATCAATGAATTGCAGAAATTATTACAATGCAGGAACATGACATGAAAGCATTTCCCTGCAGTTGTTTTATGTACCTCAATTTTCATCTGTAATACCATTACTGACTATAGCTTTTTCGAAGCAAAAGACCTGGAACTGTTGGGTGATGACTACTTTTGATTTTCATTGTCATTTGTATGTATGCACAAGCACAGAGCTTTGTGAAAAGCACTAGCAAAGAAGACTGTCACTGTAAAATTATTCAGTCAACCACAGCAGTAGGTCTTAATTTTCAACAGCATGGCAGAAGTTACACTAAGACAGATTAACAGGTTTTACATAAAACTACAATTCTACTTTTCTACCTGAAAAGAAAATCATAGGGGAAAAAGAGATAAAAAGATATTTTTAATCCAAATAACTCCATTGCATTTCTATAAACTGGGGATAGCATTGTAAACAAGCTGCATTACCATAGTAATATAGTATACAGTAACATTTTCTTATTGAAGTTGCACAGCAGGAACAACACACATCAATAAAAGGTTGTATGTTTAAAATATTTAGAGTGCCAGACAGTGACAGCAACACAGAGAGAGTGGGTTACGAATGGCATTCGGGAATAACAGAGCCCAGCAGATCAGAAGTTTCCTGTAAGAGGGACCTATTTACTCTTTCTCTTAGTTAGCTAAACACTACTGCAGCATGAAGAATAAAACTAGCTAGTGACAACTATTCAGCTACCCCACTCCCTTTTTTTCCCCAGTGGAAAGAGGTTTATGTACAGAACACAGAAGGTCTTAATTCTTAGAAAGTCTAACTCCAAAATGTTTTTTCAAGCCCTTTCTATGATCAGTACTAGATCAATAAATGACTTAGATACTTGGCTCTTTACAGACTCCACACTTTGCATTTTTTTTTATTGCTATATTCACTTTGCCAAATTAGGTTGATGAGAAAGGCAATCCAAGAAGGATTCATGCTAAAGAAGAAGTCACAAGAACTGGCTGATAGGAAAGCCAGACCACATTCACAAACCACATTCACTGGAACAGAACTAGAAATGACTCCTGACTTTGTTAACAGGAAAATGTCAAACTGATAAGGCAGAGCAGAATCAAAGTCAGGGACTACAGTCTGTACCTGTCCCTTTCATCTTTGAAGCACAGGTCTTTGTGTCCAGTAAATTTGCATTCAGGTTTCATGTAACATAGCTGTTGGTTTTTGTAATCAATTATGTAGGTGCCTGCTATCCCTGAAAAGTTTCTGTTGCTATAAAAGCATAGCACTCTCTGCTCCAGCCTTGTCTCATTGCTCCCTTGATTCCACAGCTACACTGCAGGCTCCCCTCTTCCTCTTCCTTCCTCTTCTTCCAAGTTCCTGCAGCCTGGAAACTATTCTTCCGCTCTCTACACATAGAGGTATTGCCAGAGCAGATGTAACCTTCCTCTGCAGAAGACTGAAAAGGATCTAGCCAAATGGTTCATAACTCCAGAATTTTCAGATTCTATTCAGAACAATGAAACGATTTTATCTAGAAAATTTATAGTGAAATAAGTCTAGGATTCCATTTGAATTTCTGGTTCAGCTGTGGCGTGGTTTGATAAGACTGTGAACAGTGAACTGGTAGAAACTCCAGAAGTTAAAAACTATGAGTACTTAGGTAACTTTGGGCTGAAATCTACTTACACCCTAAAGACACCATGTATGGTGAAGGCATCAGCTTTCCTAGTAAATTATCTGAATGCATGATCAAAAAACAACTCTACATTGTTAATTATAGTCACCACTGTGACTTCTCTTTAGCAGATTAATTCATGCTTTTTTAAAAAGAGTACTTTTTAAAAGGAACATTCACTTTAATCACTTCTGTCTACCTCAGAACTCCCTACAGTATTTCCTCAGCCCTTCTGAAGATGGACTTCAGAATCAGATACACTGATGGGTTTCAGGTTTCCTGCAGGTCTCTGTTGGTGGTGTACTCGGTTCCTAACTCAAAAAGGAACATAAGGTCATCACTGCACTGGGCACTCATTTCCCATAATGACTCTCAATTTACCTCTTGGTCATTTCTTTCCAAAATGTCATTCAGCAGTTGTACTGTCCTGCAGCTACAACCTGCATTTTTGATTTCCAGCTGTAAAACATAGCATTTAGTTATATTACAAGGGTATTTTTATTGTATTGCGCCAACTTAGGTATTAAATTCAAATTATTTGTAATACTCTGTTCACATGTACTCTATTATTTTCCTATAAGGACTTCTAAAAAATAAAAATAAGAATGTCAGTGGCTTTCAAATAAATGATACAAATCTACCTGTACTATAAACACTGCAGAAGCTCAGTTATTTCTCTAAATCAAAAAGTCAACACTTTATGAACCTGTATCATATCATTCCCTGCCTCCAGTTTTCCCAAAAGGCAATATAGTTATCTACTACCTACAATATCACACTAACTAGCATTAATTTCAACTTTGGTAATTTGTTTTTTTTTTTTCCTGAAGAGTGTACCAAACAATTCTATTATACCTGGTTAGGAGTGAAGGAAGGCTAACTTGCCTTCATTTCTCTGTATCATACCTACCACCAAGACTGGACTATGAAATACTAGTTCTGTTCTTTGAATTCTTGTAGTTTTCCAACTTTTATTAAAATGAACACTTAGTAGAGCAGAAAGCATTACATGTTCACCGAAGTTCTTAGACTTAAGTTGGCTACCCCTATAATCTGAAAATGGTTAATCTTAAACGATGAAGGAGGAAGGGTTTGAGAATAGCCCTACTGAGAAGGACTGGGGGGTGCTCGTGGATCAGAACATGGGCATGACCCATCAGTGTGCACTCAAAGCCCAGAAAGCCAACTGTGTCCTGGCCTGCATCAAAAGCAGCGTGGGCAGCAGAGAGATGGAGGTGATTTTCTGCAGTTACCTTCTTAATAACATATATTCCATGCTTCAGCTTTCTTATATGTGCATATATTTTTCTTTTGTTTTTAGATCAGATTAATACTCAGTTAATAAGAAATAAAATCAGTTGGAAATTTAGCCAAATATTTTTAAGTTAAATGGATAAAATTGTTTCTAAGTGCCATGCACTGAAGGTGTTTTTCTGAAAGAAATTAAGGATCTTCTGAATTTACAAAGTAACTTAATTCAAAAAAGAGAAGTTCTGTATTTGACTTCACTTTGGCAAAAGAAAAGAGAACTGATTACAGAAATAAACAGTAATTGTGACTCTGGTGTAAGTGACCATATGATCACACTTGCTATGCACAAGTCCAAAACCACTCCTCCTTTCCTACATACATATATAAGTCTCTTTGTACTTGTATGCTTCTGCACACATGTATATAAACCATAACTGCCTGTATTTATTTAAGCATACCAAGCCTCTAACAAATAAAATATATATTATACACAGACATAAATAAGACCTAGAGAGGCACAGTATCTTATTCAACTGTGATGAAAAAATGGCTGCATATATTCCAAACTATAATTCAGATATTCCCATCCAGTGATGACAAATCTCAGTAGATGCTAAAATTCATTCAGTGCTGTTATTTCAGTCACAAAGTGCCAGAAAACTTTGCATTCTCTGCATTTCCAAATTTACCCCAACTCCAGTCTAAACTTCACTACAATTTAGAGTATTCACTACTCCCCCTCTAAACTCCACCTAAGACCCTACAGAGGCTAAAACTCCCTGAGGTTACCCTAGCACACAGTCATTCACTGATGCTGGTACAACCAATATTCAACAAGACCACATTCTTTCAAAACTGAAGTATTTAGGTGGTGGCGAAACAATACAGATAGCCTCACAGTCAGAGGATTTACTGAGATAAATGTTAATGTATAATGGAGGAACCATTCAGAGACTGAAGAACTGAAAGATCATGGTGTATTCTGCATCACTGGGCCTGGAGTTTTTCTAAAAGGCCAGTCACAGTTGAAACAAGAATTAATCCAGCGAAGGGCTGTAGTAATGATTAAATTATTATCTTTGATGGCATAGCATGTTATTTTCCCTTCTCTTTTTTTAGTATTATAATTGCATTGCTCATATTTTTTCAAAGGAAATTTCTTTTCATTTGCTTTTGCTGTCTTCTCATTCAGTAACATCAAAAGAAAATTACTAACTGGTCATCCTTAAATGGTACCATTATTTAGTAAGTGTTGTTCCAAGTAAGCATAACAGAACAAGGAAAACAACCCAAAATACTCTTATTAATTTTAAAAGTAATTAAAAAATATTATAAATAATAAAAGTGTGTCAAGATTCTCATGTAAGTTTAATTTTTACATGAGAAGCATCCTAAAACATCTTAATAAAATAAAATAAATACTAAAGTACTTTAACACTGCTCATGGTAATTTCATGGCAGAAGAGATGATTTTAATCCAGTTTAGATAAACGAAATAAAAATCAAGCTATAGTGCAATATTATCCTTTCATATTGTAAGTTAATAGCCTGTAAAGAAGTCCTGAATTCAATACCCTCCTGTTACAGGCAGTCACATATTTCCCCAAATGTATTAATTCCACTAAAAGCACATTTCATGTTCTCTTTCTTATATTTATTAATAATAATTTTCAATGCCCATGATTTATATGGAAAGGTAATTCTAGAACTGACAAGCAGGCACCTTAATAATACCAGAGGCAATGAGGAAGAATCTCTGTTTGATAGCTTTGTTTTCTGCTAGACACTCTTGAAAAATGCGTAATATTCTGTTTGGGAGTTTCAATTCTAAGTTAAAATACGAATAGTATTTTCAAATAGAGAACCCCAATGATAAAATGAAACAAGATAAAATGTCATCTTTGCACAACTAACTGATTTGCAGAATGTGTGGAAGAATCAAGGTGAATGTCTGCTCTACATGTCAGTTTTGAAGCCTTTTTTGATATTCACCCTTCTGTTCCTTGGGGTATCTGTGAACATGCAATTCTTGGAATGGATAGCAAATTCCCCATTTGGCATGTACATCTAAGACTTCTCTAGGGTTCAAGAATCTTGTTTTTGTCTGGATTGCATTACTGTTCATCTCTGGTACTGCAAGAATTTTACAACTGTAAATATGAGAATAAAAATTATGGGTTTGGAATATACACTGTGTCTTTCTGCCAGCCTGGTTTTGCTGTAGAAGTCAGACATGTATGTGCCTGTTTTCTGCAAATGGTGTATTGCAGTTGTATCTCAAATAGGATGATGATATAAAAATGGTGGCAGACATATTCAGCGGTCTTGACATTGGAAACCTGTAGAGGAAATATTTTAATACAGCTGCTGGGTCCTATATGGCCACCTGTGTTAACAGTAAGGCTGACAGTTAATGCTGTGTTTGACTTTAGCAGTTTGAAATTAGTACTGTAACTCTTTATTTAAAAAATAAAATGTTAAGAACTTCTGCACTGAATAAATTTATGAATGAATTACCAGTATTTATATATTTTTACCTAGGAAAGATTTCAATGATGAAATCAAAAAGGACTGCCACGTTTATTAAAGACTACATGGGCAACTGTTACTGTCTTTCCATTACCATAAACCTGAGTGTAAATAGGTGCATCACATCATTAACGCTTCAGAGAACTGGCACGCTCTTTTAATATAATTATACATACTGGACTGTAAGCTACATGGTACGTCAGCAGTCCCAGTATTGTGCAATGAATTCTCACAGGCTGAAACTGATGAAGAATGTTACCCTTTTTACTCTACTGGGAGAAACTCAGCAAACAGCAGAGCCCATAAGCTGAGCATGAAGTATAAACTTGTGCAAGAAAGATACTAAAGGAGAGGCAATATATTTTATTTGGTAACTAAGATGGATGTAGAGGGAAAGACACATACAGGTTTCAGGGCACATGAGCTCTTCTTCAGCTAGTTTATTTTTCTTCCACAGTTTGCTTAATAAAAGGTATTAGCTTTCACTATAAACTTTCTTTGCTTACATTGTTCAGCCACCAGTTACACTGCCAGAAAATGCAGATGTATGCATTAGGGCATGTATAGAAGCATATATCATGTATCACATATCATGTATTAAGGCTGATTTTATGCACTATCTGGACCTTCTATGTTCACAGCAGATCCTGGAATAGATAGGAGACCCTAAATTTTCTCAGTTTAAGAGGAAAACCTAACTTTGCTTACTGCAAGATAGTTAACAACTGTTAAACAAAACCAGAAGAAGTGGAGACCGACAGCATCTCTCACCCAGACTGATGCTGTATCTATCTGGATTGCAAATGCCTACCTTAATGCTTGATAGAAGTATGTTTGCTTTTTATTTTTTTGGTAATAACACACCACATTGCAGACCAACAGAGCTGTTAAAATGACGAGGTTTTCCTCTTACTCTGTCACTTCCGAATGACGGCCTGCATGAGGAATTCTTGGTTTTTGTATGATTCTATGACTCTTAAATTTCACCCTATTTCTATCATTCAAGCTTTTGAGATCACACAATTTTGCATTAGGATATTCCTATCTCATTAACATTACTTTCCAAGTTTATAGTATTTAAAAGCTTCTTTTAACAAACAATGGTGGGGGTTTTTTTAGTATTTAAAGTAGTACTGAAAACCTGAAATTAGAACTAGCCTATAAATTTGACCCGAAACAATAGTTTTCAACATACCTTATGTTCTCTTTTAACCAACTTCTTACTTATTTTACAGTTCCTGTTCTGTATTTCCCTCTCTTTAATTTTAACCATCTCCTCCAGATTAATCCCAAATAAATTTTATCATGAACATTTAGCCTAGAAAAAAGCTTACTGTTGCTCAGGAAATACCTACAGGCAGGTTAATTTATCAGAATCTTTGTTAATAAACCAATTCAACTTGTTTTTTCTATTAGCCACTAATAACCATCTTTAATATTCTTACTTTCATATCTAGATCATTGTCTTATATTTTTCTACGATCTTAGGGGAAGCAAACCAAATCTGTAACTTGATATGAAAGCTTAGAAGTATGATTTCACCAGAAAAGTCAAACAGGTTCTAGTATCTTAGATAAAAGTAATAAATGCTTTAGAAGCAGCATGGGTGTAAACCAGAAAAACCCAAAAGTATTAGTTGCAATGCAAAGCTCACAAAAAATGGACCAGAAAGAGAAGCAATTAAATAGTGTGACCAGCAAGTTGTAAAGTAATTTTTAGAAGAATTTTGCATCTGTAAACCTAAAGCTAGAGCTGTCAGAATAGACTGCAGAACGTCTTATGTTAGGTGTATAAAAGGGGCTATGATGACTTTTAAAGAGGAAACAGCTGAATGTTTAATGTTAAAATGATTGAACTAATTAAAACAAGAAAACATAAAAGAAGCAAGAAGTCACTAGATCACATGGGATTAAAGGGAATAATAAAGTAAACCAAAATCACTGCTGGTTGGATAAATGATTGATTTACGTCAGCTTTCTCAAAAGAAGATTCTAGGGAGATAACTCTTCAAGAACGTAATCTGATTTGGACATAAAGATGAGACAAGACCAGAGAGACAGGTGTCAGAAGGGTAAATTTCAACCAACTGAAGTATGATAGAGCTCCAGAGTACATCCTCAGGAAGGAACTCAGAAATGACTGCTCCACTAACTCACCTTAAAATCAGTGTTGTACCAGAAGACCAGGTAGTAACAAACAGTGTACCTCTAGAACAAAAGGGATGACCAAGGACAGCACAGTGAACATTGTGACAGCTTCTGGTGAACTGCTGTAACTAACTAATAAGATAAAAACCATCTTGAACAGTGAGTCTCTAAGTTTTCTCACTAATCCAGTAGTTTCATTCCAGTGTATTGGTGAAGGTGTGGATGAACAACGTGATGGACAACAAGGTGAACAGCTTTAGATATTCAAAAAGCCTATACAATGAGCCTTTTAAAAAGAGAAAAGGGTGAGAAGTGGATTGAAAACAAGGCACACAGTGAAAAAAATTAGCCAAACTGAGACAAGAATAAGCAATTACCTTCCAGTTTAACTAAGTTAATACTTCAAGTTAAGTACCCTGAAAAAATAGAGATGTATTTCCAGAAGATCCAAAATCAGGAGCTCAGTCAACCCCAGACAAAATATGGTGATTTCTCATGGTTTTAGCTCAGGAATGGAAAATCGAACAAACAGGTCCTCAGAAACTCTAATTAAATTATCTTATAAAATTGAAGGAGATCCTGCAGAGTGAAGGACTCTGTTACCCTAAAGTAACAGAACAAGTTCATGAAAAAAGCCTGTGAACTTTACTAGTAACAGCTCAATGAAGATCTCTACCAATAGGTAGGTGTGAAAAACAGTAACAGAAAATGCACATTTATCAAGGAGAATAAACCAAGAAGTATTATGGTGGCTCTACAAGAGACAGCCACTATTACTCCATTTAGAAGACTATAAATGAAAACTGAATATCCCATGCCAAAATGGCCAACACAGTAATACAGGAAACTCCAGAAAAGATGACAAAGATTATTCCCATCATGAAAAATCACCTGATGTGAAGATGAAGAAAAAAGGAATTATTCATTTCAGAAGAAGATGGGACAGAGGAAACATGAAAAAGTGTAGTGAAACCACAAATACTGCAGACTTTTAATATCTAGGCAAGTAGACACTCAGTAATATCTCAGTAATTAGAAAAGATAGAATATTTTCACTTTTTAGATGAGATCACTCAGTTTCTTTGGGGTAAAAAACCTTCACATTATTAAAAGTATGTCAGACACTTACATGAAAACCAGGAACATCTATTTAGAACAGTTAATGTTAAAAATGAATTTCAGAAGAAATAGAATACTCCATGCCTTGGGACAACCCAATTACAAATCAGCTTATGGGTATTGCTGAAGGATTCCTCTCCCACTTCTCTGGTACTGGCCACTGGCCAGACAATCCCACTTGCAGACTCCTACATCATCAGTGGAGGCAAAGACACTTCAGACAGCAGCATATGCCTGACGGAAATTTTTCTCTACAAGTCTCACTCTGACTCTCCATTTTATGAAAAGTGTCATCAGTGCTCATGATTACTAAGTACCAAAATATTTGTATCAGCACCAGAGTCTTCAAAAGAATATAATACAAGGAATGATGGAAATAGCTTTCTATAGATTCTACTAATACTGGTATACCACAGGTTATTTTAAACATCTAACTGCACAAATTAAACTAAGAACATAATATATGCCAATTATATATCACCATTTCTTGGAAATTGGATAAAACACTTGCTCTGAGTTTTGCCTGCTGCTTCCCAACATCTGATAAAAATTTTTAACAGATGGAAATGATTGCAAAGTGAACAGCACTCCCTTCATGTTCTCTATTCTGCTGATTTAATCACAAACCCACTGAATCTGATAGTAATGAAACAATAGAGTTGTTGCTGATGAGATCACCAAATGGCTTCCATAAAAATCTATCAAACACTGTAAAATATAGTCACTACAGACATACAGAGTTATTTTCTGACCTGCCATATTACTTGTCAATACAAAATAGTAAATTCTATCATAGGAGCAACATTAAAAAAACAAATTTTATTTGTAATTACATTGAAGAACCATATTAAAAATAGAATTTTGCCAAAAATCTTTCATAGAGTTAGCTGGCCTAGACATTTATAGATTTTAACATTCTTCCCTATTATAAAATGGCAACAATATTCCTGAGCGAGTCTGCTCTGCAGTCTCTATATAACAGGTATTTTAAACAACCGAATCATATTAAAATGATTCGCTACTGCAAACTACAACTGAGAACTGAGTACACAGTAGCTAGTAGTTCTAATAATGCAAAAAAGGCTTGAAGTTAAGTATGTCCTGAGGTGCTTTCAGGATCAATGCTGAAATGTCTGAAAGATCAGGTAAATATTCTACAGAATCTACCTAGTGTATGCCTCCACAAGCAACTACAGATTTTCTTTTTTTACTAAGACTTGAAATGAGTAGGTCTCTGAAGAGAAAATAATTTAATTTTTCTCAAATGTCCACTTTACATAAAATTGCTTTTTTGTACATAAAAATGTCATCAACTTAATGCCAGTTTAAAGACTGTCTGCAGAATGTTTCAAGTCTAGAAACAATCACTGAGCCTCATTCAAAACAAAAAACCCCTACTTCTTCCAATAGTACTATTTGAGCCTCAAAGGATCCAACAGGGTGATTCATCCAGCCTGAGGATCCTCCCTGGCTGCCCCCTCTTCTAGGGGCTCCTCTTAACCAGACAAGAGAGAGCAGACTGGAAAGAATTTTTCTGGCAGCACGAAAAGAACCTAGCTGCAGCAACTGCTTTTCCCAAGCCCTCTTTTGTCACATGAAGGAACCACATGTACATGAGGTGACAGGGTAGAGATGTAGGACACTATGGAAAGTCAAAAGCCAGGATTTCCAGTGTCGGAACAATTTACATCATACTTCTTCTGAGGGACTCCTGAAGACAGAGATTGCTAGGTACAGGCTGGATGAGATGCTCTGGTAGCAGCATCCTGCTCCTTGTTTCCCTTTTCCTGTTTAAGGCAGAAGACACAGACATACACAGTAAACATGGCAATTCAGGGAGTTACTCTCCAGAGTTGCACAACAGAATGCAGTCAAAATAAGCTAAGTAATATATTGTGAATTCTCTGTGTCTGGAAAAATTATGTATCTCACTCATCCGTCAAGCACTGTTAGCTCAGTCTACACCTGCTTCTGTATCAGAACACAAGGGTGGTTAAGAGGACCTTTCAAAAACCCCTTGCCTTAATTTTATGATCCCCTCTATCTAAATAAGCTGACAGAAAGAGCAGACCAGTTTCAGCTGGGATTTTGGTGAGAATGGGCCACCAAATCTTTCTGGCTGTCCAGTAAAAGAAGAGATCCTCATGTCATAAGTTTGTTCATAAATCAGATTCCAGACATCAGAGACAGGATGTGATTAGAGATACTGGGTACAGACATTTCTTATGGAAGGCGAAAATGTATATAAATGGACATCTGAGTGAGCCTGAAAAATATATCCAAACAAACATGGGACAGAAATATCTTGAACAGAGTGTAAGCTACAGGTTTATTTGCTATTTTTCATATGACAAGGACTTGAGGGTATAAAATGAAACTGCAAGACAGCAGATTTAAAAGAAATAAAAGGAAATATTGTCCACACTGCTTACAACTAAATTGAGGAATGTATTGCCACAAGACACCATACAGACCAAAAGCATGAATAGGTTCAAAGCACCTAGATCTAGTCACAGAAGAAAAATATACCACAGAACATTAAACAGAAAAGGCCAAATGAACTTCCTGACTAAATAAGCCTTGAACTTCAGATTGTTGGAAAAAGGAAAAGTTGCCCAGTAGTATCTTAGCACTATGCTGCTTCTGTCCACCATCAGAGACAGGACATTTGGCTAAACAGATCTTTGATCTAATCTGGCATAATTTATTCTTAAATTAATTAAATTCTATTATTAAATCAGCTAGGATTTCTAAAACATGACATTTATTATTTTGACTTAGTAGCACATAAGCGTTGAGTGATATTTGCCATATTGGAGAGCTCCCTGTCTGAAGGTGCACAAATGTATTTATTTTTTAAATTGATTTTTGGAATTAAGTATCTCTCATGTAAAAATATTCCTCATAGAAAATGATCTGTCATTTTCTGTTTCGGAATGAAGGGAAACTAAGTTTTTTTGCAGCTCCAAGAAAGACCATCGTTGTAATTTATGTAACTGGAAAAGCTTGATATAACTTTGAAAGCAATCACTGTGAGATGTGCAATGGTAAAACAAAAAGGAAAAGCATTCTAATTTTATGTAATGCATCAATGGTTAAACAAGGAAGTAGATTAAC
This sequence comes from Pseudorectes ferrugineus, assembly GCA_008033365.1. Taxonomy (NCBI): domain Eukaryota; kingdom Metazoa; phylum Chordata; class Aves; order Passeriformes; genus Pseudorectes; species Pseudorectes ferrugineus. The sequence goes on from QWTY01008247.1 coordinate 29,964, forward strand.
AATCAATAGATTGATTTTGAAATACAGTCAAAGCCTGACTCAGTATTTAGGGCCTGTGTGAACTTCCTCCATATTGAACATTTAATACACGACCATCACGCCACAGCTGACGCAGAGTTATCCCGAGAATGCCTGAAGACTATAGAATTAATTACACTGATGTATACACAATCAGAAAAACTCTCCCAACTTCCCACAGTGTTATCAAAGCATGTACACTACTACAAAAGAATTAATAAAATTAAAATGATAGTTTCTATAACAATTATTATAATCCGTGAAGTCTGTGAATATCCAAAATTAAGGTCCGTTATCGCAGAGTTCTACAAGCACCATCTCAGCTCTAGGTTATTTTACAGAAAAATATTTGAGCTGATCTGCTTCATACTCCAGATGGATTTCACATTCTTATGAAGTAGTTTGATCCCTAATCTCCTCCCATTACCCATTCCCTGCTCACGTGAAAAAAGAAAGGCTCCAAAATGCCTCTCACATTATTATCACCCCACATCTGTACATCAATTAAGCATGGACTATATGTGAGCCAGAAAAAACATTTTGATACCTCTTTAGGCAAAGAGTAAAAAAGTATTTCTAAACTGAGCTAAAGCACATCTCAAAAATGAAATCAAACAGCAAAGATGTTTTATTTTTGCAGTAGATCTAAAACTGGACCTGAACCATCATGTTGCAATAAAAGCCTACTACAGATGATCATCTCACCCTCAGGTGTGATTGAAAAATTTTGTAACTGACTAATAATGAACATTATTTGTATCAAACCTATTAAAGGATCAACAGGATATTTTATTCTAGTAGCCATAGCACATTAGAGATAACAGACTGGCATATGCAATCGTGTTAATTATTTGTATTGTAAGTGCAGTCTCCCATCCTCCAGTCTTATACACTGCTTTACATGTAAATCATTCTACTGGGTTATTCTAAGTATAGTTTAATACATTATACCTATCTCAAAATGAAATAAAATGAAAAAAAAAACAACCTGGACACATCTATTACTTGTATTACATAGGCTTAAAATATTGAGGCTGAAACATTTCCAAACAACTAGCTGTAAGTACACAAGGAAAACTAACCTTGTACTTGAGCATTTGTAAGAAAGGTGCTAGTTAGCATGCATTTTGTCCCATGTATAACTGCTTCAATCAAGAAATATCCTGCAAGTTTCATCTTTTTAGGCTTCAATCAATTAAGTTTTTGTCCTTACTAGTTGAATTTATTATAAAATAGTTGACTAAATTTTATATTTAAGCTGACATAGGTAACATTTTCACAGTTCATATTGCAAGAACTGTTCGATTCTTGTAACAATGCCACCACTGACATTAATTTGATCAGTAGACAGCTATAGAGGGCATTTATTTGTCAAATATAAACACACTGTCACATAAGTAAAGTAATATTTTTAACATGTGTAAATATAGCACTTGATTTAATAAACACACAACTGCTTAACTATTGCTTAAATAATATACCACATAGTATAAATCATATTCTATAACCATACAGTGTTTTACACTCTATGAAGTAATGCAGATTATTCTTAGTATAGACAAGTTCCATTAAACAGACAAAAAAACCAGCCGTAACACACAAATATTTCTATGACCTGCTGAAGACAATGTTCATTTCGATTAAGGAACAAAAAGTTAGTAACTGGTTCGTCTCTACTTTGGGAACAAAACAGGCATGTGGCACCATAACAATGCTTGCAACACGGGTTTTAATTAAGCATGGAAACATTAAGGGTGAACTTTGTTTTGTGAAAAAGTCTTAGAATTTACAGGAGTCTATTCGTCCCAACCTCTCAGCATTAAATAGTGTGTTATCTCTAAGCTGCTTTGAACTTAGAATCATAGAGTCCAGCTAAAAATACTAAAGTCTACCAATAAACCAACAAAACTCAGTGCTTAAAAAGTCAGGTAGGGAGTTAAGATAATGATATCTGCACTTAGAAATCAAAGGATGCCCCTTCCTTTTAAATTTCTTCCTAAAATTACTGGCAAAGAACAATAAAGTCAATAAAGAAAAAGAATATTATAAAGAAAAAGATAAAAAGATCATACCAAGAAATAGTCTTACTACAACAATATAAAATAAAAAAAATTGCCAATATTCTTTTTACTTTTCATGTTATGTTCAATTTCTTCATTGCACCTGTTATTCAGTGCTAAAACAATAAAGATCACTGGACGCAGATAATGGGTCTCATGATTTTCAATGTTACTTTTCCCTTATATTAAAAAATTTCCTTTCTATCATGAAGTCTATGCATAACAACATAAAAAATAGTACATATACAGTAATCTAGGGGGCTTTACTTCAAAATTTATAGTATTATGATATATAGAGTCTATATAGTACAGTATACTATACAGTATTATACAGAGTATTAATTACTTCTTTTTTATCATTATCAGCATTTTGGGATCTGGTTTTCATCTGTTGATTAGTCAGTAAAATCCTATACCTGTTTTCACCGAACTACTGAAGATTATCACTAAATATTCTCAAGTAAGAAATGTCAGTTGAAATGTTTCATATAAAACTCCCTCATGTCACTTAAGTTACCATAAATCAAATCTTTTGTGAGAGTCCATCTGATTTTTACAATTTAAATCTAAAAATACTTGGAAAAATGCTTGTAAACTAAAATCAGTAGTCGTTTCTCATTCAAGCTAGCCGTACCACATTTTATTCTAGAAGTATTTTATATCTGTAATATCCTTATAAATAGAAGGTTACAGCTGTATGCTCAAAAGTTCATATTCTAAAGGGTTAAATGCATAAAAAAGAAAGTAAGACTAAATTCAGGGATGGCAGACATGTCACTTGAAGAAAACAAAATAATGGATTTAAGAAATTCTTCAGAGTTAATAGATTAGGTTTATTCTTGAAGTCAACAAGTAAGTATTAGATGATATTCAAACACAGAGTTTGTTGATGTTTTTTTTTATAAAAAGAAAACTTGAAACATATGTGGCACACAGCCTCAGTTAAGAGGCTGCAAAAGGAGAGCAGGGGATTCAGCACATATTTTACTAACTCAATTTTCTTTTCAGCTTTGCAGTTCACCTTTAAAATAAAAGCTTAGATTCTGCTGAAAACAGCAAAATTTGTGGAAAATCCACAGGGAGGCTCCAAATCCTTGGGATTTGTGGATTTTCTGTTTGAACAGATTTTTATTGTTCCTGTTGATTGCCCCAACACTCACTTTCAGGCACCAGGCAGCTTGAGTTATGTTATCTGTGGGCATTTAAACAGTACCAGCAGGTAGCTTAACTTTCCAAACTCATTTTTCTTACAAGGTAGAATGCCAAATAACTGTTTGGAGAGACATGAAAATGTAGAAAGAATGATCTTATCAGTTTTGTTAATTTAACTTGGTTTAATAATTGCCACTGACTTGTTAGATATATTAAGTTATAAAAATATTTTTATATGGACTGACACCTCTATTTTCATTCTTTTTGTTATTGCCTGATCACATACTATAGGAAAAATGGCTCTGTCTGGGCTAAATGCCCAGAACATTTGAAGCATCTCATACTGAAACAATAGTAGTCTTTGTTGAACACCATCTGCTAGCAGATTTTTTTTTTAATCATTGTGCGTCTACTAATACAGATGCACTGCACTTCCACAAAAGTGGAATTACATTTATGCTCAGACTAAATACTATTCATGTAAGAAGTGTTTCATTTCACATAATGACTGAGCTGCAGTTATATTGATGCAACACACACAAGATAAGCATGTTCTACGTAACCAGATTATTCAGAAATATTTGCTCTTGCTCTTTTTATTTTTACACAGTCATCATTCATTCAGTACTATAAACCTTACCTTTCAGAGATCATTTGTGTTTTGACTTTGTTGGTATTTCTCATAACTCTGTGTTTCTTCACTAGCTATTATGGGTGAACTGACTTGGCTAAATTACGAATCAGACAGTAAACAGTATTAATAAAAATCTGCAGACACTAAATAACTGTTATCTGCAGTAAGAAAACAGAAAGGCATTACCAGACTTATAAAAATAAAATACGGGCAGAAATGAACTCTGTCTTGAAAAGGGCAAGAAAAAAAATCTAGGAAAGATAGTTAAAAGTGCAGTTAGTCAATAAGAAGAACCAAGTAGTAACACGAAACCCACAGACAATGCAAACAAACCTAATTAAAACCAGCATTGTGGCTATATTCACAGTTCTCTTTAAAAATTTTGTGGAATTAATATTCTGGTCATACCAGTCCTGGCTGAAATTCTACTGCAAAAATGACATGACAAATGTTAAACGGATTTTTGGAACAGCTAAAAAAGGATAGTTCAAAATTTGTAGCAAATGATTTTTAAAGCTGGAGGAAGAAAATGCAAAAGATCTACTAGGTTACTTAGTTTATCTGCTTCCTCATTTCTGCAAGACACGTACCACTTTTTGGTACTCTTAATATAAATATCTGAAACAATCATTTCCGTATGTTTCATAATTTGGAAAATATTTCTGATATCCAGTTCAAATATTCTGATTCTCCCTTCCTTTAAGCATCCTGGAACTTTTCTGGTTTTGTTCTTTCAAAACTCCCATAAGAAATATGCTATTGTACACCCTCAGACATGAGTAGACACTAAAGCTTTAGAAATGACCTTGTGTCCACTGACCAGTTACACCTCTATATACACTCAGGCAATCACAAACATAAAATAAAGCATATTAGCTTAACATTAAATTAAAATGTCAATTACAGCTTCTCAAGGCAATTGATCTTGTAGTTGCACCATGTCAATTCAACTGTTAAGATTTTTGGTAAGCCAAGCCAGAAGGCACTTGTTTAAGACTATATTCAGTTGTATTTCTAAACTGAATGGAATTCAAGAAATAATGAAAGTAGCATGGATACTTTAGAAACAGATTTTCTGTCAAGTTTAGTACTCAAAATGCATTAAAAAATTAAAATGGGTAACTGGCTTCTTTTAAGGTTTCCTTATTCTTTAGTAGGTACAGCAAAAAAAGTAATTTGTAAAGAAAAAGCTAGACAGCTACTTTCATGATCTTACAAATCAATTAATATTTCTAGCGAACAAAACCAGGAATTTCGTAATCCACAATTCTACAATCACTGGAAGACAAATTACGTATCTTTTAAGTCTGGTACTCTGTGAGTAGCTGATTAATATTTTATATAAATACCTTCCAAAACATACTCCCAAATGAGTTTGCTATTTACACCATCACATCTCTAAAATTCTGACTTCCAAGACAAGACTGCTGTTCATATTTCACATAATTTAGGTGAGGAAAACAGTTAGTGTTCATTGTATTATGAAGTAATGATATATTAATAAATAGACTACGGGCCTATAAATGTTTCCCCAGCAAAATATTATACAGAATTTTTAAGTGCCCTGTATAAAAGAATTTCCCTTGCATATCTATTCTCAGAAATGATCAAGCAGTCATGAACCATTGCACATTTTGTTTACAATAAGTCTCACAAGAACAAAACATAGAAAGAAAAGATAAATAATGATTTCTACTACTGACATATACTGCAGAACATTTCACAATTAGTAAAACCAAACTCTGTTAAACAAAGCTTTAATAGCAAAGCAAGTAATACATGAAGAAACTTTCTTGTAACTCATTACTTTACGAAGAATTTCTTTACTTCAGAATCTCTCTCAACAAGGGATTTCAATAACACCCAATACCTTTTTTAAGTGATCCACTGAAGCGATTACTATACAAGAAAGCACTAATAGGAAATCATCAAGTAAAAACCTGGCAAGTATTTTTTTTATAACTGTGTATATAATGCAAGCCCTTAAAAACCATCAACAGTTTATTGGATTTTGGTAGGCATAACATGATCAAAGTGTTCCCTAAACCATGAAAACATGGAACTATTAATTGCATGTTCAGAACATTTTTAAAGTACATTCCATTTAAAAAGTGCACATTACAAATAAACAAAAATTGAACTCCACGTTTATATGGAAGCTGCTGTGCTCATGTGTTTATGTCTCACAGCTACATAAATATATCATTCATGCAGGTTGCCTCCACCTGCTCTCAGGGTTTTTTTTTAAAGCTTGTTCACACCTTCTTTTGCAGGCTTTCTTTCCTCAAAAATCTATTTTTTCCTGATAATGAAACCTGCACTAGGCTGGCAGCTAGCCAGCTCTTTCACGCACTCTTTCTGTAGGTACTTAACATAACTTTGTGTAGCTTGGATGCAGGAAAAGAACTATCCTGTTTCCCTCACAAGAGTAACACTGCTTTGTCTTATCCTTAACAGCTTCTCTTCTGTGTCAGTGCAACTGCAAGAATCCACCAAGCTCTTCTGTTTCACTATGTTACCAGATAAGAAAAACACCATCCAGATGATTTTTGACATTAATACTTAAAACTAAAAAAACCATGAAAAATTAAATATCCAGTAAATCCAGTGCTAGCATTTATTTTAGGTACAGAAGTCCTTGACACTTACTTGGTTATTCATCATAGTGAGACATTAATGTGTTTGACATCAGTTTTGGCTCATGGCTCATGAGTTTTCCAGTAGATACTTTTGCAACAGCTTTTCCTGCCTTTCTACCAGTTATTTTTCTTTTCAAACTGTTCTACCATCTTCTTTTTCCTTTTAACAATTCACCCTTACGTAAACTATTGCCAAATACTGTCTTTTGTATATTTACGTTATCACTCTTGCAAAAGATTAAGCACTTGTTACAAAGAATGCAGCAACCTTCAAATTACACATTATTGCACAATTTTTGATCTGGTATAAAATGTAAGAAAAAAAAGAGAATGGATTCATTTAACATTTCTGACTGGTATATGAGATACTGAAAAGCCATATTATGTATACTTTTATCAATACCTTTACTAAAACTACTTAAAAGGTTAAAAAGAAGGGTTAATTCATTAAGAACAAGTTTTTCCACTAGTTTAAAGTATGCAAAAGATTGAAACCAGCAGCATCAGAAGTGACTCCTGCTAAAGTACAGCCATGTCTTTCACTTTCCAGGCTTCACATCTGCCCTTCCTACCCACCCCTGACACTACGCAGATATGTCAGAACGTTATGACAAATGAAAGTAATTTCTTTGACATTCCTGAGAAAGCAGTAAAACTGCTCTAGTAGGTAGGGCAAAATTAATAAATACTTCTTATAGAGGAATATATAACTTCTTAGGTACATTTCAGAAAGTATAGCATTAGAAAAAGAAGCAGTCTTCTAACTACATTTTCTTGTACCTTATGATATTCAGCATTTTCTAGACAAAGGATTTCATACTAACAGAGAACACTGCCTTAAAAATTGTTGTGGTAAGTTTCTCTAGAAAGCAAAGCAAGGTAGCGAGGGCTTAGCCAGTAACAGATGTCATACCACTAAAATACAGCATCAGATCTATAAAAAGACCAAAAAAACTAGAAAATTAATTCATTTGGAGAGAGGCATAAGTATTACCTGCATCCACATCTCTGGCAGTGTATGGTGGATGTTACCTTCAGGCTAAGTAAACTGCAGAAATATGGCTTAGGTTCACAACTCTCCATAAATACATTCTAGAGCATTTAGGAAAGAAGAGATGAGTGGATATGTAAGTTTTAAACCTAAGTTTCAGAGATTCCTCCTTAAAACAGAAAATTTATCACAATTGTATTTTTAAGGTAATGGAATTTACTGCTTCTGGAGAGGACTGATGCCTTGAACTTACAGAAGTATATCAGAAATGTATTAGATTTGAGAGAAGAAAAAGAAATACAAAATGAAATGGACCCTAAATGATGATTAAAGTCTTGTCTCACTTTGCAATAGAAACAACAACACAAGAAATAAGAAAATAATGTCAGTTCTTGCTTTTTTTCTTCACAAGAATGTGCTACCTGGTATTACAGAAAAATACAGAGTCTGCCTTGGGTATAGGTAACAGAAACAACTAGATCAAAATGCTACCCTGGCATTCAGTAAAGCGAATATGGCAACACCACATGTTCACTGTTGATTACATTTGTCCAACAGAAGATCAGTCTCCCACAACTGGGTAAGACTGTGTGTTTGGACTTCAATCAGACTCTATGAGCAAAAGGAATATGAAAATTTGGGTTTACTACAGACAAGTAAAAAGACTTCAGGCAACTGCCTTTCATGCATCTGCTTGGGTGTAAAAGAATAAGTCACTGCATTCCCATAATAGTTTAGCTTTGTACATATATACTTCTCAGCTCCTCCCCCATACACTATTTCTCTTTCTATTTTCCTGCCCCTTTTGTCTGGATTGAAATTCTGTGATAAAATCCAGACAGAAAATAAAACTTCATCCTCAAAAGTCTCCTGTGTTACTCATCCTCTGCCATAATATCCACAAACCCCCAACTGATACCAGGCATAAACAGATGTCAGTCTATAGCGCCTTCTGTCCTCTTACTTTTCCCAGTCTTTCCCTACTCTCGCTTATCAAAACAGTAAACAAAAAGAGCAGAACGACATTACTTTCTAAAGACAACCTTATGATTTTGTGCTCAGTAGTTGTATGTTGCATCTATACCCCAACCCCACTTTTTCTGATTGCCTATAGCTTGGAAACACACTAGCAAAGGCTGTATCCTTTCCATGCTAACACAGGATCCAGCTTGAAATGGCATAAATCCAGTTATGTATGGTGGTATTGATATCCTCACTGTCAATAATCCTCAAGACTATCAAGAGTGATGGAGAATAAACTACTTTTCTTTTTAAAAAACAATTTTGCTGAGTGCTTCATGATCAACAGGAATATTAAGCACAATTTTAAAAATCATTATCAAGACACCTTCTTCCAAATGGGCAACACCATCAAGTGGCAACAAAGATAGAACAGCCATTTACAATTTTTACATGCTTATTTTGTTAAAAATAAGCATGATCTACCACCAGATTGGATTTATACATACCCACATACAAAAAATATCTTCTTTTCTCTTCAGTTTTAATTGCCAAATGCCTTTAAATATGAATACAATAAATAAATGAATAAAAAGACTTATTTATACACAGCAGATTATGTAAATGGAAAAAAACAACCTTGCAGTTCAAGTGCACATCATGAAGGAGTATTTCAGGGACCAAATTCAGTGCAGTGTCTACGTCATATTTAAAAAAGTTAATGTTGGAACAATAACTGAATACAGCTCATGGTGTTGGTCTGGATGAAGCTACTTCTGTGACAACTGGCAATCTTGCATTCCATGCCAGTGCAAACCAAACTGGTTTACGCAGGCAAGGAATGGCTTTAGGAGTCCTTTAGGAGAAAAAATTAATCTGCTTGAGGGGAAAAAAAAAAGTGATTTTTAAAAAATCTGCACAGCAGGCTACTAAAAATTATTTTTAAGAATGAAGCCACTACATTTTAGAGATTGCTAAATACATACAGAATACGTCAAAGTTGCAGTAGGGGTGGAGACCCACTTGCTATGTTGGGAAAGGCAGTAATAATTTTGTTCGTGAAACTATCAGTTGCAACAGTTAGCTAAAAGCTTCGTATCTCATCAGACAGTCTAGCAGCCAGGAGAATAAAAGCTGCATATCTAAGTTCTCTCATATATAGCCAAAACCTGCAAAGATGTACATATTAAGTGATGGGCAGAGGGAAATAAAGGACAAAAGAAGTAATTAACAGTAAACAGTACTTCTTAACTGAATAGTTTTTAGTATTGAAGATGCACAGATTCCATAAAGTATTTTGAGATTATTGCTACACATGCATTTTAACTCGTGTTTCGGGCCCTTGTTTGGGTGGGTTTTGTGCTGTTTTAATTTTGGGTGGGTACAGGTATCACATATCTGTTCTTGAACAATTCAGAATTCATGATACCACCTGCAGATGATTTTTACTACTTGGTGTTTTATCTGTTTCGAACTCAAAAACTAAAACTTAGACTGAATTAAACTGGTATTACATATTTAATATTTTCAAGTGTAGAAACAACAAAAGAAATAACTTGCTCTTCTGTTGTTCCTGTAATTGGAAACTTCTGGCTTCTCCATGTTCCTTTTCAGGACTGTTAGATTAACTTAATATTACGCAGCTTTTTCATGCTATCTTTCAATATAGATGAGCAGGAATTGTATGCAAAGAACTTCAAGTCAATAACCTAAAACACAGCAAGCTAAGCTTTATAAAAATGCTGGTCTGGAAATGAGTGCAAAAACATGTGACAAAACAGTGAATGTTAACTGCCTTAAGGCATTGCTCACTCAGACTCTCTCTCTTCAGACAGTGTTAGCAGTCTTTTTCTGACCACACCTGTCCCACAGGAGTCTCCAGCAGAGTAGTGATGTTATGTTTTAGTCTCAATTCATGAAAAGAAGAAAACCACCCTTTCATCTGCTTGGGGGGCATATAAAAGACATTTCCAGCACACATAGTGAGTTTTCATTAAAATGCATCCTTTTCCTCTAACTTCATTTCCTTAAGATACCTCCAAACTCCTTGTCTCACCTCCATTCTGTGCTACATGTTTATGTATTTCGTAAGAAGTTCTAAGACTCGGACAGTGTTTTGTCTGTCTCCAGTTTCAGTCTTAACAAGCCTCTCCTCTTACCACACAACCCAGAGCCTAGCCTTTTGAATTCAATGAGTCAGCAGCTTTTTTACCTTCCACTGAAATGTTTGCAGAGCATGCTATGTCTCCACCAAAAGGTGAACTGTATGCACTGCAAGTAGAAACAACTATCAAAATTTACAAAAAAAGGCAAATAAGAGCCATTACCTACTTCCATTTAAGCTCACAAAATATTTAAAGCCATTTTGTGAATCTTGTCCTAAGTTTCAGAACTCACACTACTACAGCTGTACTGTCACAATTTTTTTACTTGCTGCCAGCATATAAGCTAATGATAAACCATGCACAGAAACTGGCAACTTTAAGCAGAGTCAATGCGTAGCACCAAAGGAGAGAAACAGATCCTGGCCAACTATGTAACTTCTCATTACATGATGTCAAGGATTTGCCCTGAACCATTCATGATTAATCCATAATAATTTTTAGTAACAACAAAAGAAGTAATTGTTAATTTTTATATATATGAAAACATTTGGATCAACAACTAAATGAAGGAATTATTATTTGACTTCAGGGAAGAGGGTGAGGAAAAAGCATTAAAAAGATGGCTATATCAAACAACCTCTATCCACACACACAGAGGGATCAAAATAAAATTAAACAACAGCCATAACACATTAAGCTCCCAACTTTTTAATGAAATGGTATTTCAGATGACCGTCTTTACTTTTCCAAGAGCATGATTACATATTGATGTAAAAAGTCAGTACACTAAGAAGCACAGTGGATCAAGAGTGAATGAGACAATTAAATTAGTACAGTTCAACATTCTAGTGGAAAATATAGAGGGCTAAGACACATGAACTCACTTCCTGAAGCAGTCTTCATAAAAATAGAAAAGGATATCAGAATTGCACAAAAAATCCCTGTTTAGAAGCATCCATATAAGCTGGATTTTAGGAAAGGGCACTGCCATCTAAAACAACAGGGCACAAAACTAGCAAAACCAGAAATATATTGCTGAAACAGTTCTGTCTGACCAAGACAATTGCTAGTACCTCAAAGTTCAGTTACTTAATTATTCAGTAGGAAAAATACACACACAAAAAGGTATTTTGCTGCTGGAAAATATGTTTGTATGTAGAGTAATTAAGAGACGTGATGGAAGTACCATTACTTTGAACATTTTGTTCTCAACAAGATTTTAGAGAATATGAAAGAGTATAATCCCCCTCTGATGAGATGACAGACTAATATATCCCTTCTGCATTTAGATTGCATGAATTTACTGCAACATCCTTATTTCTAGTAGGAATGATCCCACATTCCAAGTATTAAGTGATATGACACTAATTGGTATAATTGGCTAACTGACATAATTGACATTACTGAAACCTACAGGGTCAATACACATGGAGTGTTGAAAACTCTAGGAGGAAATCAGTGACTAGAATTCTAGTTAAAAAAGGATAGTGTAGAGTGAAAGAAAGTCAGGAAAGTGAAATTACTTTAAAATATTTCTGAAGCTGAAGAGCTTTCCAGGCCTGCAGACCAGCCTGATAACTAAAAAAACGGAACATCCTGAAAACAGAATATTTAGAGATGTTGTCTACAAAACAAAACCAAAACTGAAACAAAAAGCCGAACAAAAGAAAGTACAATACTCTAAAATTACCTGTTAATAATGAACTGAGAGAAAAATCAGAAATTATACTGGAACTCCTGATGAAAATAGGGTACAGAGTATTATATGACCTTTTAATCACTGATATTGCATCCAACACAAAGTATTTTGGACTTCACCATGAGATGAAAGTTAGTTGGTTTTTGAATTGAAAGCGACTGCCTAGAGACCACTGATCACAAACTAAAATAAAAGAGAAAATAAGAGCAAACTGGCTCACAAGCATATGAAAACAGTGTGACATTTGAGCTGGTTCTCCAATAGTGATAAAAATTACAGAAGTACTGTAGAATTATTACAAAATTGAGAATACTAGAAGGCAAAGAAATTGTGATTGCATTTGAAAATCCTTAAAGACATAACCTAGTTGGCTCCAAATCACAATTCTGCAACATATAACAAGGACAATACTGGTAGGAACCCCAGACTGGTTCACTGGGAAAGTGAATGCAGCACCTTGAATTGAGAAGCACTGCGTACAACAATGAGGGATACGAACACATAAATAAATAAATACCTCTGCGTGTTTGTCAAAAACTAGAATCAGGCTACACAGAAATGGTGCACAATTTTTCAGTCCATCAGTTGTAAAGGAAGTTGTTAGAATTCATCTAATGGAATAATAAATACATTTTAATCTGTCAACTTCTGTTTAAATTTCCAAAAGGATTAGTCTCCTCATATTTTGATTTATCATATGAAAATTAGAAGACTGAGAATATGCCAATCTTTGCAAAGTGATTTAGCATTATCCAGCAGTTTTATTGGCCAATTGCCTTGGTATCAACAAACTACTAAATATGAGGAAAAAAAATGAGGGAAAAAAAAGGTATTTTGTAAAAAGTAAGTGATGAATTTTCAATTATTAAAGATGTATATGGAAAATAGGTCTTATTTAACAAGTGCAACTTCATAGGCAGCACAGAAGAGAGCCAAAAAATTGCTCAGCTACTGAAGAAAATAGTTTGTACAAAGAATCATAGAATCATGGAATGTTAAGGGGTTGAAACGAACCTTAATCATCTAGTCCCAACCACTCCTGCCATGGAAAGGGACACTGCCAGGGTTGGGGCATCCACAACCTCCCTGGGCAACCTGTTCCAGTGTCTCACCAACCTCACACCCTCTGAATACCTAATCTAAATTTCTCCTCTTGCAGTTTGTACCCATTATTCCTTGTCCTATCACTACATCTCCTGAGGAAGAGCCCTTCAGGCTACCCCGTAGGCCCCTTCAGATACTGGAGGGTTGCTATGTGGTCCCCACACAACCTTCTCTTCTCAAACCACAACTTTCTCAGCCTGTCTTCATAGGGAAGGTGTGTCAGTCCTCTCATCAGCTTCACGGCCTCCTCAGAACTTGCTCCAGCAGTTCCTTGTCCTTCTTATGCTGGGGGCACCAGAGCTGGACA
>QWTY01008248.1:0-11831 GCA_008033365.1 Pseudorectes ferrugineus
GCTGGAAAGTCCTTGACGTGCAGCACTCTTGCCTCCAGTTTCACTGTGGTTTCTACAGCTGATGAAGGATTGTCTTGAACTTTTTTTGATGTGATATTAGAACATCGATGTTACTCATAGTGAATATAGCACTACAGATGCGCTGGGAGCTCTGTAGTAGGGAAAGGCTTGTTCAGTGAGGGGTAAAATGAAAAGAGTTTTTTTTAAGGTACCTTTTTGAAAAGTTAATTGTGGCAGTGGTGGTGCCATACTGTAGCACCAAATGCAGTTTTTATTTTCAGATGGCTTTGTGAAAGGTACATAGGAATTTTTTCCCTGCTGGTAAATGACAGAAATAGTCCAGCAGTGATTTTTCTGCATCTCTGTATTGTTTCAGTCCACAAGAGTGGAAACAGTGTGGAAACAGGAGGGAAGCATGAGTCTTGTATTTTAGAAACTGCCACTTGTAAAATGCACATTACTGCAGTATTATACAGTTAACCAGCAGGAGTGGGTAATGAGAGGGCTTTTGCACACCTGCTCCTCCTGGAACAACTTTTTCATAGTTGGGATTTTTTTTGCTTTCAGCAGTGAATAGGAAGGCAGGCAGGGCACGCACTGTACATATGCAAAGTGTTTCAGCTGTGATGGAATGGGTTCAAGAGAGGGGTTAACTGGAGTGAAGGAAGCTAGCAGGACTCAGTAATGTGGTGAAATGGAGGCAATCCCTCGCTATCAGCATTTTATCAACAATATAACCTTAAATATTCAGTTCATCACTGATTCATGACTTTAATGTTTATCGTGATCCTTTAATGCCTTGGTTGATTAGATCTATAAGCTGCCGTAATACAAAGAACTTTGCCCAAGGCAAATTAGAAGAAAAATTAGAGGAGGAGGGGGAAAAGCCCAACATTGATAAAAGGGTTAATTAAGTGAATTGGAAGGGAAGGTAATGTTTGCTTTTTAAAAAGTGGGGTAATTTTATGTTCATAATTTGAAAGTGGTGCATAACCCATAACTGCTTTGGAGTATTACTGCCTTGGAGTGAGGAAAGAAAATAAAGTTCTAAATAATATATGTAAAGCAAATAACTTACCAGTATGGTATGTTATTAGTAATTTTAGATGTGTTTTTGAGGCATTGTTCAACATGATGGTTTTATTAAAAGCTGTTTAAAAATGTATGGTGATTAGAAACTATGGCAAGGGGGAAAAAAATCTTTGTAGGCTTTCAGAGTTGGGTATATGAAAGAAAGCACACAGTTCATCATAGTTCTAGTCCAGCAAAATCCTAGGTGCGAATTTATTATATATCCTTATGTACACTTAAGGGAGATATTTACTGTACTGGGTAGTATGTGTTGAAGCATATTGAACTAACAAAATGCTTATTAATATAGAATTTATTCACTGTAAAATCTCTACTTGAAGAGTCGTTGTAATGAGGCCAAAATGTTTTAAAACAATCATAATGTTTAAAAATAATTTTTAACATCTTTTTGAATTGGGCAAAACAATGCAGGGTTTTTAGTTTAATACATATATTTTCTCTATGCTTCTTAATGGGTAACAATGTTTATTGTGAATTCAATGTACTGACTGAAACTTAAGGAGAGTAATGTGGCCAGAATGTAAAACTGAGATTCATGTTTTAGGAAACAGATGAGGCTTTCCTTTAGCTTTTTTGGTCAGTACTTCTGCCATGTCTGTGTCAAGTTTAATTGCAAAATAAAGTGATGATCTGGTACAGTTAGTCATTTATATTTCATGAAGAAATGCATACACATTTCTCCTATGTAAACTTGATTGTACTTAGCTGACATAAAATTCTCAACTGGAATCATTACTTGTTCCGTTTTAAAAAAATAGTAAGCATTTTTTATATTTATTTACAGATCTGCAACTATGTTGGACCTGCAAAAGTAATTGTCCAGTTAGTAACTAATGGGAAATACGTCCACTTACACGCTCACAGCTTGGTGGGTAAATTCTGCGAAGACGGAGTGTGCACGGTTAACGCAGGACCTAAGGACATGGTTGTAGGGTAAGGCTGGGGACTCCTCTGGAAACCTGAGCTGTGGGGGAAGCATCAACACTGTAAGAAGCAGTACAAAAATACTCCTAAAGAGGCAGCTCTGTGGAGCACTCGTCTTCACGCTCTGATCTCTGTTCTGTTTGTATCATAAATAGATAATTTAATGGGGTTTTTGATCACCTTTGTAGCATTTGTCCTAAGCAAGCTCAGTAAGTTTAAGTAACTAATTGTTACTTAGAATTTGTAGAGTTTTAATCTCATGGTGTGCAGTGCAAATTTGTATTGTAAGTCCATTCTTTAAAATGTAAGTAGCTTTGATAAGAGAAGGGACTAAAATTAGTATTACTGTTTTGTTGCCATTTTGATCAATATTTTACTTTTACTGAAACCTGTCAACAGAAATGTAATGAGGAGCATTAAGAAAATAGGATTAGTAAATTTGAAATTAATGCAAGACATGTATAAACATGAAAATACTGCATAAGTCAAACTTTTAAAGTTTAAAGCAGCAAGATTGTAGTGAAATTGTAGTTGGCCTGTTCTTGTTTAATTTGAAAGAATAATTGTTTATATCGGTAAATGGAGCCGAAGCTCCCAACCATGTTTTCAGGCTTAGATCAGGTTTCATGCTGGCTGTGAGTTTTAGTTCTGTGATCTCAAGAATGTCTTTGTTGGTGAAGATGATGAAGTTTAAAAAGCTGAGAAGGTTGGGAGAGAGAGATTCTTTTAAACTGTTAACTTTTGATGTCCAAGCCCAGTGCACTGACTTTACCGCGCACAACAATTTAAATAGCTTTATTTCAAATGCTCCTTTTCATCTTGAAAAGTTTGGCTCATTTTCTAACCTGTCTTGTTTTTCATCAGATGTTTAGAAACAGCTTTCCTGTCCTCACTTGACCTACATGAAAATTGAGTTATTGTCTTGTTTTCATACTTCCAGATCTAAAAGATTTTGAAATGTGCCAGGAGATTTTTACAAAAGCACACCTTGTATTATGGAATTTTTCATTCAAATAGATACCCAGAGTGTCTTGCAGAATGACCAGAGCCTTGCTTAAAACATTTTCTTTGGAAAATACTGCACTGTTTTCAGCTTCTTAGCTTGCTTTCCAAACCATTTTGAACAGATGGAGCATACTCTGCTTAACAGACATACAGAATGACATATTAATGTCATTGCCAAGACGCAGCAAACAAAGTGTGACTACCAGATTTTCCAGTGTTTTGTAAGTTGCTTTCACAGTGGAAGTCTGAAACCTGACAGATTACTACTTATGCCATAGGAAAGTGCACCCATACGATCAGTGTCATATAGTGGTGGACATTTTACACATTTTGTGATCTTGGCTGAATGTTTCTTGATGGAAATTTTCCCTCAAACACTAATAGTGCCTAAGTAAGCGTGTAGAGTCCTTCTGTAGACTTGGGTTGTGTAGCTGCCTCTGGTGAGAGAAAGGCTGCCTGCTGCAGGTCTGGCCTAAAGCATTAAGAAAATACTTCCCTCCATCAAAATTTGGCAGGTTTGCAAATCTTGGAATACTTCATGTCACGAAGAAGAAAGTGTTTGAAACTCTGGAAACACGCATGATAGATGCTTGCAAGAAGGGATACAACCCAGGACTGCTGGTGCATCCAGAACTCGGCTATCTGCAGGCAGAAGGATGCGGAGACAGGCAGCTAACTGGTATGTAGAAATGATGGCCTGGTTTTAATGGATCTTTTACTAAAACAGGTTGAGCTTCTGAAAATGTAGATTCTTACCCAGAAAAAGACCTTGTGTAGGACAGCAGCCAATGTCTGTGTGCTTTTAAGAGGCAGTGTTTTTTTATTGTTGCCGTGTTTTAGGGAATCTGAAAGGAGGAGTCTGCTGTCAACACGTACATGAGATTAGAGAAACTTCCTTCCACAGCTGCCTATACCCACCTCTGCATCTATATTCCATTGCTCTTATGCTGTTTGATGAACTCTTAAATAGAGTAATTTTGCATTACTGCAGCAAGACATGATATCCTTAATTGACTTAGGGACCTCCTTTTGAGAACACTGTTTCATTCAGCTACATTTCACTCTTATCCCTGTAAAACCTGTGGTCTGCCTTGCTTTCAGATACTATATAGAGGGGCCAGCTTTCTTTTCATCACCCTTAACACCAGGAATTCTGATGTCCTCAGTGGTGGCCTTCGTCCTTTTCACAACCTTTGTAAAGCGAGAGCAGAAAATAGTAATTTTCTGTCTGTCTTTTAATTATGTAACTTACCTTAAATAAGACCTGATGCACAAACTGCAGGATGAATGCAGTATAATTTGAATAGCTGCTCCTCTCTGCTTAGAAAGGGAAAACCCGATGGATACTAAATGTAAAAGAAGACTTTTCCTTGCTATCCATGCCTTTGGATGTTTGTTTGTTCTCTCTGTTTTGTTAGGGGTGCCTACCCCTTGTGTTAATTCCTCTGTCTGTCAATTCCAGAACGAGAGAGAGAGATCATCCGCCAGGCAGCCATACAGCAGACCAAGGAAATGGATCTCAGCGTGGTGCGGCTCATGTTCACAGCCTTTCTTCCTGACAGCAACGGCAGCTTCACACGGAAACTTGATCCCGTTATATCAGATGCAATATACGACAGCAGTAAGTATATTTGGCTTTCATTACTTTTTTAATAAGGGGCAAGCTTTTGTGCACACAGAAATGACAGGTAGGCATTGCTGTACATAGACTCATCTAGCCCTGCCTGCCTGGTATTTGATGAATAACAAGTAGCCCATGGCTAATTAGCCCCATGTCTGCCCAAGTACATACGGTATCATTCTGGGTTTTAATAGACAGTGATGTAAGGCATAGAGGAAGATTTTATTTTGCTGTTAGCATGTTTAATCCTGCCACTTTTATTATGAGGATTTTGTAAATTCTTCTTCTATCCATAAGAAGGGCTTGAATTTTGCAGAGTTTTCAGTTGCTTTCTGTGACAAAGCGTTGTCACATGAGATGTGAGGAAAAAAATTACTTTGCTTCTATCTTTGTTGAGAATTTGACACCTTTCAGTTTTGCAGACCATCTGCTTGTCTGTATTTTAAAAGATAACCACAGTTCTCAATCCATTTCCTTTAGACCTGTCAGTATTTTTTAGAACGTCCCTCTATTTGTCTTTATTCTAAGAGAATTTTTTCACTTCATGTTTTCCCCAGTGCTGTTAAATTATACTGACTCATCTTACTTGAACCCTTTCTGCTGCCTGAGTTTTCCTTCCTGAGGCTGTGAATTCCCATGTTCTTGATAGTCATTCTGTAATGACTCAGAAAAAGTACCTTTTTTTTCCTTTGTGCACCAGTTGTGTCTATATCATTGCTTTTTAAGGACAAAGTCTAGATCAAAAGGTATTAAATGCAACTATTCTACTATAGTCTGTGCCTTGCTGTTAATTGGGAAATGTAGTGATGTCAAAAATTCTGTCCTAAACTAAGGAGACAAACAAAGGGGACATTTTGTATGCATGTTTCTGCTGTTGTAAGTTGCTACACAGAAGTCAGCTACTAGTTTCTGATCTGCCAAGGTGAATTCTTGATTGCTAATTTTGGAAGATTTTTCTTGGGTTTTGTTTGGGGGTTTTTTTGAATACTTCATTGGCACCATTCAAGTCTCCTTCGCAGAACAGACATAACTTGTGGTACTGTCACAGCTGCTTTCACTTACCAGATGATAGCTCTGTGTTGAGGACCAATAGCTGTCTCTTGATGCCTCTACTAGGATCTGTGGACGTGGGCTTTTTTATCCCAGTCCAGTGTACTGGCCAAAAACTGACATGCTTTCAAGTGAGCCACAGTGTAAAGCAAAGCCCTGCAGATAGTGAGAAACAGGAATCGGCTCTCAAGAGTGCCGTTGTGTCAGAAGGCAGGGAGGAAAAAATTACATTCTCTCATATGGCCCTGTTGTCATAAAATGAGTACTAGTGCAGGGTCCTGGATGCAGTTCACTCCTGGGTTACTTTGCTAGTGCTGTAATTGTGCTGGAATGGCCGGGATCTTATTTTGCAGTTCACAGTTCAGTCAAAGCTTAGAAGATACGAGATTGTCTTTCCTATGAAAAGCCCTTGATTTATTCATGTTTAAAAAAACACAAACAAATTCAGGTAGTTTGTATTGGAGGCTTGTCTTTCTATTGGATTTCTGTGTTGTGATTGGTTGGGATTTTTTTAATCTAAATCTGTTATGAAGCTAAGCGGTTTTTTTAATCTTCCCTTTCAACAGAAGCTCCCAATGCCTCCAACCTAAAAATCGTAAGAATGGACAGAACAGCAGGGTGTGTGACAGGAGGGGAAGAGATTTACCTGCTGTGTGACAAGGTTCAGAAAGGTAAGAGTCACGAGTATTGTAAGGCACACCAGGGTGTTCATCTGGAGTACACATGAAGCCTGCTGTGCTGTCTTTAGTGTTCTCTCACTCCGATAGTGCAGCAGGATTTGTAAGCACTCAGCCTTTCTGGAAGTCAAGCCAGCAGTCCAGAGATTTAATAAATCAGAATAGTCTATTGCAAAGCAAATTCAGCTTCTCTTGCCTCCACAGAGACCATGTCATCATCTTTGTTCTTCTCAAGTTTCTGCCCTTGCCCGTGTTCTGGAATTTTGAGGGGTGGTGGGTTGTGGCTGAGGTTTGACTCCATTAACTAACACCTGCTCTGAGTTATTCTAAAGTTTCTGATTTATTATTAAGTTCCTGATTGTAAAGAGTAAGTATGAGCATTCTCTGTTAGCCATGGATGGGAGCTTAATGTGTTCAGCACTGCTGCTAATAACTTCATTTTTATATGCTTGTGGTAGAGGTTACTCAGTGTAAACAGATACTTCTCACAGATTCATTTTCTTTGCTCATGGATTTGAACATGTCAGAATTTGGCAGTGTGGATTAGGATACTTTGTTTTTGTATTGGAAGATAATACTTAAACGTGGCTGGTTATATTTGGGCTAAGTAAAAAGAAAAAAGATGGGAGCAAGGGAGATCCTTTGTATTTTTCAGCTACAGGTAGTACTTGGGACCCCTGGTGTAGATTACATGGTAGAGTGGCTGCTCTGTTCTCATCTGTTCGGAATCAGTCCCTGCACATGTTGTTAAAACCACGGTGACATTTTCTGTTGATGCAGGCTGTCCTTTTCTATCTCTCTTTCTTGTAAATGCCCTTCTGCCACTTAGGGAAAAGAGAAAGCTCTGGGGGCTTTTAGGGACTTTGAAAGAACTATTTTCCTTCAATAGTGCATCTACCCTCTGCCATCAGAAGGACTGAGATAAAACATAACTCTTACGCACTAAATAAATAAATAAATGTCTGACTCAGTGGAAGCCCTGAGGTGGGGTTTCCCCTCAGCCAGATTGGGGTTTCCCCTGACCTCACTGCCTTCAGAAACCTCCTGCCTGAAGGAACTTAAGCATGCAGGACAGCAGGGCTGGAAGTGGTGGTTCAGAGTCTTGAGACTAGCAGGTGGTGGGCCGGGGGAAGCAATCTGTCTGCTACAGAAGCCTGTCCTGCATCAGTCACCCTAAGAGAGAGTAGGCTTTTTCTAGCTTTTTCTCACTGAGAGTGCTGTGGAAGGAATTTACTAGTGTGATGCTTTTCCTAAGAATGTAAATAAATAAATACAAAGAGAATGAAAGAAAATTTGTTTAGAGGAACAGAAGCCAAATGCCATGTTTCTGGCCTGTGCTGTTTGGAGGGTGAAGGATTCCTGCTGCTCACTCACACCCGCAAGGTCTCTGAGCTGCAGCTCCACCGTGGCACTCTGCCAGCAGCAAGCGGAACTTGAACTGTGGCACTTCAGGTTTTGCTACAGTTTTTTGAACTGAAACTGTTGGAGGAGAGAGGGTGGTTTCTCCATTTCACGCTTCAGGTTCTCCCCTCCTTACATGTTTGTTCCAAATAAGGCTCCTCTGGAATGTTTTATAACCCTAGAATAGGAAGATGATGTGAACCTAGTTCTCTTTTTACAGCTCAGTAAATAGCAACTTCAATGAAGTCATTGGGATTGGGCTGATCTAAACTTGATGTCGAAAATGGTTTATTTCTGCTGTTTTCATAAAACAGATAAAGGTAATTGATGTATTGTGTAGTATTGTCATCCAGCCAAAAAGTAACCATGTTGGTTTTTATCTGAAATAACCATAGCCAAAGGTTAAACAAATGCACAAGCATCCCAGAGTGTTTCTTTCATTCTTTGCAGATGATATTCAGATACGTTTCTATGAAGAGGATGAGAATGGTGGTATGTGGGAAGGCTTTGGAGATTTTTCTCCTACGGATGTACATAGACAGGTAAGTAATACAGCATTTGTAATTTGTTAATGATTCTCCCATCTCTGTAAGAAAGGATTATATTATAGTTAGTAAATTAGGTAAAAGCATCTGTATCCCGTACTGACCTCTTCTTTGGCTGGTTACTTCCCAATAATAATAAAAACTTAACAGTTCTTCAAAGACATCTGTTAGGTAACTAGGAATACGGTGCAAGGAAATTGGGAGAAAGCCCCATTGCTTTAACATGCACCACTGTAGATTTGGATAGGATATATAAACAGCTCTGAGAGCTCCTGTGAACACACTGAGAAAGCCACAGAAGAGATGCTAAAGGATGAGGAGACAAACAGTGCAGTACTGACATACAGGATGTGGTGGCACTTAGCATGGCAGTTCTGTCTTTCCCAAAAGCCTTTGGGAGTCAAGCTCAGAAGTGAAACTGAAAACTAAAATGGAAGTTTATTGTTGTAACAGCCCTTTGCTCTGAACTTCTGCCTCCTAAGCCGTAAACCAACACCTACAAAATAGTGCAAATGTAAAAGCCAAGTTGTCAAAAGCCATGGTCCGTGATAGATATGCTTATCTTTGTTTCCTTCACAGTTTGCTATTGTGTTCAAAACACCCAAGTACCGAGATGTCAATATCACAAAGCCAGCATCTGTATTTGTACAACTGCGTAGGAAATCTGATCTAGAAACAAGCGAACCAAAGCCTTTTCTCTACTATCCGGAAATCAAAGGTAACTCATTAAACTCATTTTATAAATTGGGAACGGAAACTGTAGGGTCCCTAGGAATGTTTTTAATAAGATAGGACTGGTTGGATGAGGAGTTTTTGGTTTCAGCTGTTATTTTTAGAAAATATATTTGCCTCCTTGTTTTGGGCAGAGTCCGTATGCAGTGTGGTAGCTTTATAATGTGTTTTGAAGGTGTTGTTGTAGGACTGGTAGGCAGTAAATCCATGTGTATTTTCCAAGTGAGGCTTATTCCTTACAGGTTCCCTATATGCACACATGCCTGTCCATACAGTAGATGGCACTCTCTTCCTCTGAGTTTCTGCCAAATAATACCTGAGGAGATTTTACTGTCAGTACTTTCAGATGAAACCCTAAACCAAAGCCTGTTTGGTGCCTGGTGGAAAAGGTACATATTTTGCAGTTCTCACCTTTTACCATCATGCCGGCATCACTGATGTTTCTGAATTTCCCAGTTGCCTGTACTAGTTAAGTAAGCCCAAGACATTTCTTGTGAGAACAGGGAAAGTGCTGTTTCAATCTCGTGTTTAAAATTTTAGTAGCTTAGCAGAAGTAGAATAGTTGGTATTGGACCTGCTTCCTAAATTATTAGTGAAAAGAAGTTTAACCAGCAGATCTGTGCCCTTCGAAGTCTGCATTTGAAATGTTTGGTGGGAATGGCATTGGCAGTCACGGTTTTAAATACCAATAATGTTGATGATACGGAAATGCCTTGAGGCCCAAGTCATAATTGGTGTTTCATTGTATTAAGATTATCTTTCTGCTTAGCAGTTTACCTGCCTGCAGGTTACACTACTGAGTTCTAATCTTGAGTGTTTTCTGTGCCTAAGGTAGAGCCGTGTTGAAATCAATTCCCTGTCAAAATCTCTAAAATACATGTGCATTAGTGGTGAGAGACTCAGCACAGCTGAGGAGGGTGGTGGTCCAAGTGAGTCTACCTCACAACTGTTAGAATAAAATAGCAGAAAGCATGAATTCACAAAAGCTTCCAGAGGATTTCTTCTTGGTGATGATTTCAGGAACCTCTTGCACAAGTGTTAAGGGAAGCGAAGTGTACAACTGCAGAGCAAAGTTGCCAGATTTGAAACAAACCTCTTTTATGTGCCTCTTAAGCGAGTAAAATTAGCTCAACATTTTTATGTGCATTTTCAGATCCCCTATACCACCTAATAATGAAATTACCATTTAGGAACTATATTTTTCCCTTGTTGCAAATGTTCCCACAAACTTAGACACACGTATGTGGATTTTTTTGTTTCTCTGACTAGATTGCTCTGTAGAGTTTTC
This sequence comes from Pseudorectes ferrugineus, assembly GCA_008033365.1. Taxonomy (NCBI): domain Eukaryota; kingdom Metazoa; phylum Chordata; class Aves; order Passeriformes; genus Pseudorectes; species Pseudorectes ferrugineus. Next base: position 10,336 of record QWTY01008248.1, read on the forward strand.
TCTCCTCGTCAGTGTGAGTATGCCTGATGTGTGCATGCATATGTACTTACACATCACGTGTACCTGGAAACATGCACGTGGATTTGTCAGTGTACTGTCTCGTGTATTCAGCTGTCTCATCTGATGCACTGACTGATGTGCCTGTGCATGAAATTTCTTTTTGTCATACGGCTGTTGAAAACTACTAGATGGTTTAATAAACAAATGATATTTTGTTCTTTTCTCAACAGTTCTACTGGATTTTAACCCATGTAATATTTGTATCCCTATTTTTGTAGCCCTTGTCATGGCATTTTCACTTTCCCCAGTCATTGGGATAGTCGTTTTAAATCTTTGTGTTTTGCTTCCCTGAGGGGTTAAGTCTTATTTTGTGCTTACACTATAAAATATGTTTAGGCTTTTTTTTTTCTACTGCTACTCAGCATGGTTTGACAGTAATATGTCCCTGCCTGAAAATAAGTTGTCTTTGTTCTAGTGGCTGTTATGATATTTTAAGTAAATCATTTCAAGCAAGCACAGTTTTCACCATTTCTTGCCATCCCTTAAACAGAAGTTTAAAGGACACTGCAGGTACTCTGCACTGTTGAAACTCAAAGTGCCTTGTGATCCTCTGATAAGGCTCCATTTCTGAAGTAGATTTGCTTGGAAGAAGAGCCTGTGCTTATATTCCCCAAAGGCAAATTTTCTTGAACAAATTTGTGATTTGCAGCACTTGTGCTGATTCATGACTTGGCTTAGACATGGAAGAATTTTGGAACCATGATCTCCAGGGCTCTAAGCACACGAGACGCTTTTGAAGGAAGCTCTGAGTCCCCCAAGACATCTCTGCATGTGTCCCCCAAGTCTGAGCACAAGGCACTGACACAGCTGAGGAGACCACGCAGGCCTGAGTGATGCTGCTGGTCTGACTGGGGACTTGGCACTGGCTTGTTTCTCAGAGGAATTCTCACTGCTCCGACACATACAAAGATTTTCTGCTATTTGGAGCTTGAGGGAGGTTGACTTTTCTGCCAAACTCCGCATTTTCCTTTATAAACTTGTAACTGTAGTGGTGCTTTCTGTATGCACACCCTGTGCTGTGCCTGGCCACCAGCAGGACTGACTCCCTGTTCTCTCTGTTCCTTCTGTCCCAGATAAAGAAGAAGTGCAAAGGAAACGACAGAAGCTCATGCCAAACTTCTCTGATGGCTATGGTGGAGGCAGTGGCGCCGGAGGTGGTGGCATGTATGGAGGGGCAGGTGGCAGTGCTGGCTCTGGTAAGGCAGCAGGTTTGGGCAAAGAGTTTTAAAATGTAAAGACAATTTTGTCTCCTAGGCGTGTAAGAGCTGACTCTGTTGCCTTTATACTAGTGCTACTCAATTCAATCAAGCATCTCCTTATTCTAAAGGCTTCATCATCTCCTTTGCCTTCCCACTTTGGAAGCTTTGTTGCTTCCTAGGGTCTTGGAGGCACTGAAATTCATGAGACAGCTCAGTTAACAATCATTTTGTGTGTCT
>QWTY01008250.1:0-19927 GCA_008033365.1 Pseudorectes ferrugineus
ATACCATCCTTCCCTTCTTCCCATCCTTCTACATCAGTTCTTTGTGGCTAGTACATTTGCACATTACTAAATTTTGGCTGTTTTCCTTCTCTTATTTTTTGGTGTTATGATCTGATCGATACCTTTCTTTTAAACTTCTTTAATTTAGTGCTCTGAATTTGTGCAGGTTTTTGGTTTTTTATTAACACTGTGCTACAGAGCTCAGTGAACGGTGCTTTGTTAAATAAAACAACTCTGGGGTCTGTGAGTACACACACACACACACGTGTTTTTCTCATTTACGTGAAATCTGATTGCTGCTCCTTTTTTAAGTATCCTCCCCACTTCTATGATTTAAACCTTCTGTGATTTAAACCAAAGTATTTTGCCTGTTAGGAAATACTTCCATCAGCCTCCCAGGTCATCTATAACAGAGAATAAGGAAGGAAAAGCTAAATATGAAATAGAAATTACATTCACTAATGAGGACATTTCAGCCTCGTGCAGTGCTTTACACATGGAGTAATGAACGGCACCTTCTTGCGTGAGGCAAAACAAGGGCTAACAATAGTTTCTCCCTCATGTTTTATTATACAAGATAGGAAGAGATAATGAAAGTGCATTTCCATAATATATTCCAGTTGCAAGGTGCTGATGGATCCCCGAGTGTGATGTCTTGTCAATTTAGCAGGTCAATTAAAAGCCCTGGAATCAAGATAAAGCTAAAATGCAGATCTCTTATTCTGGCAATTCAGAAGAATTAAAGAATTGAGCCAATTACAGCACTCTCAAGCATGTTTATATGGGAATAAAGAGACCTAATTGACCTAATTCTTGCCCTTTGAAACTTCAGAGGACATTTAACATTTTACACACACTTGTAGCATTGGCACCTTGAAGGAGCAGCCCTGGGTACCTGAGCTGTGTTGTGGGAGTAGCTGGTCTTTCCTTGCATCAAAGTCCCTCCACCTGACTTCACACAAAAGCTTTTCCTGCATAAAATTCTGCCTCCACTTGGTTTGCACACCCTTTGGGCTCTCTGATGTGCCACCTGCAGCTTTAAGGAACAGGCTCATGTTGAGCTTTTGGCTGGGTCCTTCCCTGGTTCTCGTGCATCCCTTTGCCCACATTTCAGGAGAGGAGCTTTGCTTTCCTATCTGCCTCTAAAGTGCGCTGTGAGCACGACATGTAATCAATGGTAAATTCTGCAGATCTAAATGAAAATTTATTGTTGAGGCCAGTTGTAAAGATCAGGAGACTTTTATTGGTGCAGGCAGATATTCCTAAATAAAGAGACATCCCGGGGAGATGTGTACACATGCAACATCAGATGTCCTCTCCTGTTTTATTCAGGTTTATTTTCCAGTTGCATTGACTTACAGCATCCCTTAGAACTTCACTGTGTGATTTTTATGGCTGGCTCTGTGAGGTTTTTCCTTTGAGAGCTGTGTTGTAGGGGGTGCTCAGGAATTTAAATTAGTTCTGCTGAACTGCTGTTTATTGCATTGAATTATTTTTTTCTTCCATACTGGACTTAAATTCTCCTTATTTACCAAGATTGTGTTAAGGATTGAAACATGGAGAGCATTTTAATGCTTTGTGGGCATCAAACTGTGTGAGCAGAACGAGCTGGAGGGCCGCCAGGCAATGTTGATGTCAATTTTGGGGGTATAATGTTCTTAGCAATGTTTTCAGTGAAAACACATGAACAAAACTTTTACTGGTTTTCAGAAGACAGAAGCTAATGTTGCAGAAAATGCTTAAAAGTTAATAAAAATGTCAGCTTCAACCAGGGACTTTTGCCCGTAAGACTTCTATTTTCCCATGAGACAGGTGATGTCCACCAGTCTATGCAAAAATCACTTCAAAAACGTTGCAGAAAATTTTATTGATTTTTTGTTTTACTAACATTTTTAATCCAATTAACTTTTTAGCCTGCTTAAAGATCGCACTTGTATAGGGAAAATAAACCAAGGCATTTTACAGGGTGCGTTTTTGTTTCTCATCTTTTCCTTTTCTTCTTTTTTTTTTTTTTTTTTTCTCAGAAAGTTCAGCAGTACATAGTCATTGTTCAAGCAACAGATATGGAAGGAAATCTTAACTATGGTCTGTCCAACACGGCCACAGCGATCATTACAGTGACAGATGTGAACGACAACCCCCCCGAATTCACGACCAGCACTGTGAGTATGGACACATCAGCAGGGTGGTGCGTGGACACGGTGTTTGGAATTCATGGATGTTGATTTCTGCTGTCTCCCCAAGCTCGTTGGGCAGATAGGAGGAACGTTGATGGATAACTGTGGAATAAAGACTTTCAGGGGAGGAAAAGGAAAAAGGAAAAGACTGATTCACGAAGCAGCAGAACTATTTGGTGTCCGATTTGGCCAAGGCACTGAAGGAGCTGAAATAACGTGGCAAACAGCCCATGTCTGATTGCACCAAAGAGGATGCAGTTGTTTCACAGCAATTGGCTGTAGACCTATCAGAGTTATTAATACTTATGAGTGAAATCCTGAGCAGTGAGAGATATTTGGGGTTTATAGCTCGGATATGATTTCAAGAGGGCTGTAAGTACTCTAAATGGTAACAGGTAGCTGGTAAAATTTGTATTTCAGTGATAGCTCTAACAGATGTATTTGTGTGTGCTGGCAGTAAATGTGCAGACATTCTTCAGTACATCTGGTTTTAATCAGTTAAAGATTTTTCTTATATTTTATTAGCACAGTCTTCTTCTGTTCTGTTCTCATGTGTTCCAAGGTATTACTGGAGGGCAAGGGGAAAAAACCAGAGATTGCAAATGACAAATTTTTAGAGCTGGTTAAGGTAAAAATGAAGAATTGGAAGGTGAAATGGTATAGTCTGGTTCATTCCAACCTTCATAATCCGTAGATGTAGAATATCTGAAATGTGCATAGTAAGTTTAGAAATCACAGAGCAGTGCAGAGGTCTATATGCTAATAAATGAGAAATGCTTGTGTACCCCGTCTGTATTCATATGAGGGTCAACCAGGAGCAGTAAGTGATGTATCTTAAATGGACATCAAATCTTACAAATACAGAAGGTCTGACTTCTTTATGCTCAAGTCACTGAACATCCTTGGAGGAATGTTTTTATTATTTATATTATTCTGAATTTTCATTCCATCCCAACGGGTCTCTAAATATTTATTAGCGTAGGACCAAAGTTTCCCCTTAGTTATACTCCTGCAAACTGCAGATATGTTGCAGAACTCAAGGAAGTCATGCAGAGTCATCCAGTTTTTGCCCCTGTGGACCCAGACTGGATTCATGTCAGTTATGGAATCTGGGTCCTTCCCTTCCATCGCCATCAGGAGCTGGGCTTGGGGCTGTCATATGCTCAGTTCCCAAACACTGCCCACATTTTCTGATGAAGTGACTTGGACCTAGCTTCTAAGGAGAAGAAAGGCACTAAATTCCTCTTGAGTCACAGCAAAACAGGCACCCAACACGTTTTCAGGTCTGGGCATCAATCCCCAGGCTGTGCTGCTGCTCCAATGGATGTAGCAGCACACATGTGCTTCGTGTCCATCATGGATACTCCAAGCTTTGTGTTGTAAAGTTGTGGTTAAACATCCCCTTCAGTATGGTACAATTATGAAGAGCCATAAAAATACAGCACAGGTCTTGGGCTCTGTGGTCCTTTCTCCTGCCAGGACAGGATTATTCTCTCTGGAAGGAGGTTTGTGTCTGTGGGGCCACGGGACCTTGCACCACAGCACTGCCGCAGCTCCCTGGTGACTGTGGGGGACTTTATTCTGCCGGGTAAATACTTCTCTGCCCTCCTTTTGAGTGAAAAAGGAATGACATCTAGTGGCCGTGTCACTTCAGCACAGGTTGTTCACATGACCCAGGTTGCGGGGTCCTTGTCTCCAGATGCAAATGGGGAGGTGAGGTTTTGGGGAGCAGGGTGAACTGGGTCAGGGTTACTTGCACAAGCACACTGGTGCCTTCTGCAGGGCAGCATCCCTCCAGATGTGGTGTATTTTAATGGCTTTCCAAAACACTTCTCAAAGCTGATAATGGAAATTTGCTTTCAGGTGAATTCTGAGTATTTAATGTCTCTGTGTGTGTTAAACCTAGAAGGAATAAAAGCTATCAAGAGAATTACCCATAGAATTGTGTTAAATGGATTAGAAAATGCTACTCTTCCTCTAAGCAGAGTTGATGTGTACCATTATTTCTCTAATTTCAATCACCAAAGAAAGAGTTTTGCAAGGGCCAAAGGGCTTTACACAGTGGCACATGGGACTTCTCTATAAAGAGTTGAAAACCAAGGGTGTTTTACAATAATACTTTCTGATTCTATGGAAACAAATATCTTTGATATACTCCCGGGTATAGCCAGGCTGAATTTCATGTGAGTATGAAAGTATAATATGTTTTTTCCCTTACTGGCAGAGAGAACAGCATCAGGCTGATGAGTTTCTTTAAGCCTGAGCTGCATCTCCTCGATGTCCTCAAATAGTCTGATCTGCATTTTAACGCCTCTAAAAAGAATAGCAAAAATCACTTTCCAGGAAATCTACAGCTCCTCAGAGAGTAAGAAAGCCCATGGTCTCTTTTAAGTCTGCGGACTGTTTGGAGAGATATTGTATATTTTTATTTTAAATAGTTGTATTGAGACGCTGCTGTAAAAACAAAAATAGGCTGAATAACTGAAACTGTGGCTTGCTCTTGGCAAGCTGCCAGATGAGAGGAGCTCAGGAGCTGTATTCCTCCCAGACAGATACAAAGGCCCACCCTATAGCGCTCCTAAATTACCTGTCATTCAGCCAGGGTGGTTTTAGACTTAATCGTTTCTGGATGGGAATGTAGCTCAGGAGGACACTGCACCACGCTGGTGTCACAGCTCATGTATTCAGCAGCAGGAATTAATGTTGCTGTGTAAAATTTAACAACGGGATGGGAGAGAGGAAAACAGCCACTGCGATGGTCGAGAGAGTCAGGGCACGTCTGTAGCTGGGCACAGGGCAGGGGGGAGAGGCTGCGTGTGTGGACCCTGTGGAAGTTCAGACACAGGCACAGGAATGCCAAAATGACACACCCAGCAGAGAGAATGACCTGCAGAGGTGTGCTGGTGAATGGACATCCAGATGGGCTGGCATCAAAGCATAGTGCTGGATGAGTAGTGGTAAAAGAGCAATAAAATTACAGAGAATATCCTTAAAGGTACGAAATGAAGATACCTCAGTGAAACTCCAAAATGCCTGGGTGCCTCCAGGAAAATTGGTGTCAGTGGGTTTCACATCCTTTGGCCCACCACCTGAAAGGCAGGGGAAGAAGCAGCCCCACCTTCTCAGAGAAAGGGTTCCAAAACTACATGGGAGGAAGGAAATCAGAGTCTCTGGATGAAAAAATTTGGAGCTCAAGTCTGCTGTGAACTCTAAGGCCAGTCTCCATCAGCATGGCCAGTCCTGATAGTCGTGACCAGTCCTACCTGCATTGAGCTGCAAGGCACTGGGGCACAGCGAGGGCAAGGTGCCTCCTCTGGTCCTCTCCAGCTCTTTTTTTGTGATGGTGAATGTTTTCTTACCTGCCATGCTACCTGTGCCTGTGCTGAGAAGCATCAGAGAGCAGCCAACAGTGGGGAAGCGTCTCCTGAGAGACACCACAAGAGTGGAATATCCTCTGAAATGCTGTAAACATCACAGGCAGCTGTTTGGGGCATTTTTAATGATTTAATGCAGGACTGTGACCCAGGGAATGCTCTTCTGGCTAGATAAGGGACTTCAGCCCGTCCACCGTGTCGTGTTCTTCATGTGACAATGTTGCTTGCAAAAATAAATGAAGGGAGGCAGCTCTTCCCTCTGCCAAAGAGGAGAGGTAGCACTGACTCCTCAGTGTGCCCAACCAGCCCATGCCCACAGGCTCTGGCTCAGATGCCACAGAAAAAGGTATTTTAAACCCCCCATGCCCAAGTTTTCCATGGCTCTTTGAGAGTTTTTAGCTGTGCTCATTCAATTCTGTGGAACCTTTGGTGGGTTTTGAATCTGCCAAGTCACCAGCTGTTGTAAAATACCGAGATTTTAACTGGACTGTGTTGCAAAGGCTTTGTAGGAAGTTTTACTGGAAAACTGGCTCTCTTACTGTTGTGAGATAAAGGTATCACTGTGCCCTCCATTATCCAGAGTCCTTGTTACTTATAACAGGGTCATGTCCTCTGACATGTCTTAATTATGGGGAAATGCCTCAGTCTCCCTTCAAATATTTATCTCCGGTGTGCAAGTGAGTTGTGGTTTTTCCATATTAATATAGATCCGTAGCCTCTGGCCAGATGCTCACCTCAGATGCAGGGGGTGCAGTGAAATTAGTGTTGGTATTTCAGAGATTAAAAGTCAGCTGAGACAGAACAATGCTGGATAGTCTCAGGTGAGGTTTTATGTAAGATTGAAGCATCTTTCTTGCTCACAGAAGGAACATGGTTAATTCCAGTGGAATCTTTAGCTTCTCTCAGGCAGGATGCCCTTTCCAGTCTGACCCATGATACTGTTAATAGCCATCCAAGGATTTCCACTTTATCTGAGAAAATGCATAATCAGAGGGGAGGAGAAGTGAAAGAAATCCATGCCTACACTTGACTCATACAAAGTCTATTTTTATCGTATTCAATCAGGAACAATCAGGCGCAGAGAGGAGACGCAGATGAATTTGCATGATCAGACTTCTGTGTCTGAAATGTTAATTAAAAGTTATTTTAAATTTGCCTACTGTGCAGAACTTGTTTTTATAGTAGCCCATGTAAGGGAAATATTATTTCACAGGGCTAAAGTGCTCATGATTACTTGAGCTTGTGGATTCTTGGGAAAACCTGCCTGGCAATCAACCTCTCAAAAAAAAAAAAAAATTTGGAGGGGGTGCAGAAAGAAAGGGAAGAAAGAAACTGGGCTATTCAAGTTCTTTAAGCTCCTGAGCCTTAGGAGGTCTTATTTAAAGCTACTTTAAAATTTGCCCTTTGGCACTGCTTTGAGAATCTCCTCTTCCAAAGCTGAATCCAGTGGAGTCTGTTTTAAAGAGGCAGCTCTAGGACAGCATCCCCTTCCCTGCCTCGCTGGCTAATCCTGACACTGCCACCAGTTAGGAACAGCTCCAAAGGTTTAGGACTGGACTGTCAGAATGGGAGGGTGCTTCCCAGCTCACAGGGCAGTGGTGGCATTTGCTGGCCTGGGAGAGGCCACCTGGCCAAAGACTGGCTGAACTCCAAGCAGAGTTGCTGGTCTGGAGTAACCTGAATTCAGAGAGGCTGTGTTGGAGCAGCAGGGATGTGTTGCTGGGTGAGGTTCATCTGGTTACAACATGGACTTGGCTGATCAGTGAAGGAGCAAGGCCTTGTTGCAAACACATTGAGAAAAGCAGTTCTTTCCAGTTTTTAACTGGCCTATTTAATTAATGTTGTCAGACCAGGCTCACCCCTGGCTGCTGCAGTGAGACTGAGTTAACCTGGCTCGTGCTGGGCTGGATCAGGCAGCACTGGAATCTGCAGGGAAGGACTCAGCGCTTCCTGAACAAAAGAACACAGAGAGAGACCCAAGTTAAAAGGGCTTCTTGGTTTTGGCACCACACTGCCAAAAATGTCTGACCTTTGTCTATGCAGGTGTCCTGGTTCCTCGAGTACTGTGGGAGATGTTAATGAGCCCACTCAGAGAAGTGCTTTGGAATTTGAGAGTGAGGATGTTCTCGGAGCATCGCTGCCATGCTGGCCTTGTCCTTTACCAGAAATAGTTCTTCCTTCTCCCATTCTGATGTTTCCTTCCCGTTTTCTCTCCCCTCTCCCCCATGATTTACTAGTGTACATCATTCTGTGAAGCAGAACAAGCCAAGATCCTCCAACCCCTTCTACTTTTCAGCTTCCCTTCCCTGGTTGTCTTGCTAACCCTGCTGTGCTCCCCACTCAGCTCAGTTTTCATTCTTCTGACCCAATTTGGATATAGTAATCCAGTTTCAGTGCCTTGAACAAGGGCTCTAGTATTTCCTTTTTCACAGCCATGGTGGAGCTCTCACTTAGCCTCCTGCTCTGTAAACTTGCCAAAATTGTGGAAACAAAGCAAACAAGCATAACCCAAAATTGTATTCCCTGTTCCGTGTGCGTTTGTTCTCACATTTGTTGTTTGAGGAGAGAATATATCTGTGGAGCAACCTGTGCAAGAGCAGCACTGCACAGAAATAGCTGATGTGAACTGTAAAAATGTGGCTTTTTTGCAAGTGGGGTGAATGCTTTGCCTGGGCTCCAGCCCCCTCAGTCAAATCCTGCTGAGCTCCGTTTTCAACGGTGAGTTTCAAAATAGCAAAGTAGCAGGGAAAACCCTCAGCTTTTCCTTCAGGCTGAAAGATTGTGACTTCCAAGGGACTGGGATGCAAAGATGCAAATAGATCTGCTTTGGAGAAATTATATTTAATGGTCATAGGAAACCAAAATCAGCATCCACGTCAGGCTGCCTTGGGGTTTCCTAAGCACATTTATAGGCAGATGTACCCAGAAGCATTCAGAACATGGGAGTGTTGTGAGAAATCCCTTTTACATGCATGCTCATGTTTTACAAATTAATCTTGCGCTGTGGAGGGAGAACCCAGCAGGAGTGGGATGTCACTGGGATTTCCTGAAGACAGAAATTTGGACCAGGATGCCTGCGAGGGCTTCCTAAAAAGAGATCTTAAGAGGCTGATCCACGAAAAACTAGTGAAAGTGAGTAGCTTACTATCTCCCAGGACCTTGGCACACGCCCATCTGTCTCCTCCCTGTTCCTAAACCCTGGAAAAGATCAAGGGCTTAAATCTTGAGCACTGTGTACATGATTTGCCAGTGTACAGACTAAAGCTGCGTGTGTAGTCGTCCATTCAGATCTCACTGTCCCCGTCACTCCACCTGTGCCATTCAGAAAGTCTGCAGTGACGTTTGAATGTAGATTAGCCCGGATCATACAGCATTTTTAAATCATCAGAACCGTGCCTGTGGCATAATTTAGAGGCAGTTGTCACAAGAGGCAGAAATCAAGTAGATTACACAGGTCAGAGCTGGCAAGGGGAAAGACCAGGTGCTGTGGTAAGGGAAAGTACAGGACTGTGTTGTTTTACAGCTGAAGACAAAGCCAGGAGTTCTGTACAGTCCTGCAGACAGGCTTTATTGTTAAAAATCAATTATGCTTTCATGGAAATTCCCAGATGACCGTGTTCACTTGCAATTTTCCAGTCAAAACGAGGCTCAGCCAAACAACCCAGCAAAGCCTGGGCTGTTATAGAGCTGTCATCCTCTAACTGAAATAAATTATTATATTCAAGTGAATCGAATATGCCCAGTAGCATTTGGGTGCATGAACATCTACCTAATTCTGTGTGCATTTCCATTAAATATATAGTCAGTGAAGTCTTAAAAACCACAAATCAGTCTAGTTTTCCTAAATAAGACCCCAGTGCTTATAAATTGAAATGGGCTTTCTGCCTCTCATTGCACGTCCCGGTGAAAACCTTTGCCATGAACAATGAATTAGATTAAGGACGTTAGGGTGGGAGGTAGCAGTAACAAACAGAGCACAAGGAGAAACAAGATTCATTCTTCCCATCCTGTTTCAGCCTTGTGCTGAACTCACCACAATAATTGCAGGGCTTTGCAGCTGCAGACACGCAGGTTAACCATGGTTAGGAGATTATTTACATCTGGATCTGCCTTTGGAGTCAAACTGAGCTTTGGAGATGGATCCCTACCTCGGTGCAAAGCCTGTCCAAGGGAGCTGAGGAAGTGTGAAGCCCACACAGTTCCATTCTGTTAGAGAATGAGGGTGATCCTCAGCTCTAAGTGCAGATTCCCTGGGAGCACTGTGGCTTTCCCAGGCACAGCATCTCCGAGTGCCTGGAGGCCCTTTCAGTGCAGTGCTGGGGAACACAGGACATGCTTCCTACTCTCTTGTGGATGCTCAACTTTTGTTCTTTATTCTATCACCTCTTTCATCTAAAATGAAAGGTATTTCTCACTTTATGAGAAAACAATAATTCCTCATGTCTTAATGAAAAAAGCATCAGCCTCTTCTGTGATGTCTGTTAAGCCTTTACACCAGTGTAACACGACAGAAAGGATGAGATACCTTTGAGACTGCTTAGTGTAGCCTGCAAAACAGATAGAGATACAGAGATGTAAATGTATAAATACAAAATATAGATGTGCACATAGCTGGATCCAAAGCATAGATAGATGCTGATACAAGGCAAACAGTCATCAATCATATCCAAGTCTCTAGTCCCAGATAAATTGTGGTTTTTATGAATTATTCCATTACATTGTGTGGGTATATATGCATTGATTTAAAAAAAAATTGTCATCGCCTTGATAGAAGTCTCTTCCTAATAGACCCCATTAATCAAAACCTAAATTTACAGTGCCTTTTGTTTTGTTTATTTCCTTTCAGTACGTTCATTTTCAAATTATCACCAAATTAATCATGTACAGAGCTTTAAACTGGCTGCCACGTGGTAAAGCAGTTCTGGTTCCTCTCCATTACACTGAGCTTTAGTTATTAAGGCACAGTTCAAGGCTCTGTTTAGCCTGATTCTGCCCTGAACCTAATTGGAATCAGCTAGATTCTTCCTTGTAAATGGGTCAGTCACACAGAAAAAGCATCAAATGTAATCTTGAGATTGTGAAATAAAGCAGAGGAAACGAAAAAGGAAGATAATTTTATTTCTCCGCATTGATACCTGCCTGGTGGTTAAAAGGAGGATTAAAATGAGGTCATTAAACTTTCCTTGGAGACAAAACCCAGACCTCAGTGGTAATATGATTAATCAAATATAAAAGTGAAGCTATTCTGAATGAATAACTCATTTTTATAGAATATCTAATTACTGAAATGTCGTCTGCTGCAGAAAAAAAAAAAGGGGGGGGAAATTAATTGCAATAACAATTCAAGAAGATAAAGTTTTTCTGAATTAGGTCTACACAAGAAGCTAAATTGAGTTGATTAAGTAATTTTGGTTTCAGGAACACCCTTGATGGAAGTTAATGGTAATGAATTTTTCAGACCTTAAAATTGCCAAAGACCAGTGATTTTAAAAAAAAACGGGAATGATAGTTTCATTACAAATTTCAATTTTCTGTCACAAAAAAAATAAAAAAAGTGGGGGGGATATAAAAAAATACTGTATTGGTCTCTCTCAGATTGGACACGTGTACTACTTGGTGTAAAATCAAGAATAATTCAACCTCCTCTCCACGCTGGAGAGTGTCATCTCAGTCAGTCGGAGCTGCAGCACCACACGGGAGGCAGGGCCAGGAGCAGCAACACAGATTCCATGTGCTTCCTGCATGTGTTCCACCTGGAACATGCAGCACGAGGCCCTCCTGTCCCTGCAGTGCTTCCAGCAGCTGTCACTCAGGGGGTGAGTGGCACATCCATCCTCAGCACCGTGGGGATGTGTCACAACACATGTATGGGACACCTCAACTGATTTAACATCCGGTTTTCTGACCTGCTGGTTTGCAGGTTTGTGCAGCTGGGTTAATATTATAATTAATATTATAATATAATTATATTAATAATATAACTATAAAATTTTAATTAATATTATAATATCATATCATTAATAATTAATATTATAATATCATAAAATGTTATCAAAGCCCAGACAACCCCTGGCCCACAACAGCGCCCATCAGCCATCGCTCACTGTCCCCCATTTGTCAGGAGCCCTCTCATTTGCAGCATCTGGCAGAGCTGTCTGCTGGTTCAATGTCTCATTTAGTGAGGATTTCTCTCCTCCTTCTCCTCTCCTGCTCAATCTGTGCAGGATCTAGAGGGAGAAGCCGCAGAGCACATCCCCATCCCATGCTTTCCATGGAATTGTCCAGGGAGAAGGAGGTTCCAGGCAGGTGTGAGGTACCTGTGTGCAGTGAGGTGTGACAGGGACATGTGTCACTGACAGAATCTCCGGAGGCAGAGGAAACCTCCGAGGGAAATGCCCTTGTTACTCTGTGCTGTGCTGCCACGGAAATCGCCGAGGGCTCCGCCACCAGATCCGAGTGCGTGGATCAGACGCTGTTCCCATCATCTCTGGCACATGTGTCAGGCTAAGATTTCAAGGAGAAATCAGACATTGATGCTCCTGTATCACGTATCTACCCACGTTTCTGACATTTTTCCACCTGTAGCATTTCCCTCAAATTTGAATGGTTTCTTGTAGATTTTGTGCCTCTTTCTGCTTTTGGTTATATGTGAAATATCCCAATTCTTCTCCTAAACCCAGACCTGGCCTTGGAGACCCCAATTCATTTCTCTGAATGTAGATACCCAGCACCATGCTGGTTAGGCTGGATGTCCACACAGCTGTGGCATGTCCATGTCTGCCAGATGTCCCAGGCAAACACCCATTTGTGCTGAATTACTTCAGTATTTTAAAATTCCACACCATCTCAGGCACTGGTGTGAGGCTGAGAAATTTAAATACATTCTGTAACTCCATTATTGCGAGGCACTGAAATAAATCCCCTCCTGAGGTTGGCTAACTTCCTTGGGTCGGCAGGTTTTTAATTCTTCAATATTCTGTTGCCTTGCAAACAGTTGCTTCTGAGGGCTGTCATTTTAAGAGGATATATATCTGGAATTTCATTAAGTACATTTCACTTATGAAATCTTTAGTGACATGCTGGGGGGGGGGGGAAAGGGAGATTTAGCAAAGGATTTGGGAGTGCTGTGAGTGAGTTTTCTCTTATCAAATCTTTCTAACTGTCCAGGATGTCTTAAAGCTTCCCAGTTGTAGAAAGAAAGGGTCACAACACAGAGAACAGCCAGTTAAAATCAGAGAATGGTTGAAAGGTTTCACGAAGTTTTCTTGAGCGTGGTAGAGCTTTTCATACTGCTCAGCATAGTGCAATAACAGGTTTTAATTGCTAAAAAATAAGAAAGGAGAAATAATATTGTTTTCTTTCCTAAATTTAGAAATATAGAGTGACTCCATGTTTTCTTTGACCCAATATCCTACGTTTTTCACCACATTTCTCTGCTCTATTCCACAGGAAATATTGAAAACAAAATTTCAGCGAGAAGCCTCTTTTTGATGGCAAGGCTGATTAATTACACAGCATTTAATTTAGTCTTTTCTGTGCTCTGAGTTTCTGTAAACAGGCAGGCATTTCTCTAGCATGCCAGATTCTCACCTAGGTGAAGGTGCAGGGAGCTGGACTAGGTGACCTTTAAAGGACCCTTCCAACACGAACCATTCTGTAATTCTGAGATTTTAGGGACTCCATCCTTTCCTGTAGAAACCCTGGCACAAATCTCCTGTGGGTGCAAGTTCTCACCCCACTGGCAGACATTGCCATTATATTTTAAGCATCAGTAAGGACATAAAAAATTGACCATTGTGGCACCAGTGCAGAAGGTCTTATCTTTAAACCACAGAATAAACCACACTTTTAGAACAAAACACCTACTTCAGTGGCTTTCTCCTACAAGAGTGCTCTGTCCAGTCAGGAACCCTTTTTATGGCCAGACCAGAGGGTCTCCCAGTGCCTGATGATGGAGTTCCAATCTACTCATTAAAAAAACCCAAATTCCCCGTGTGCTAATTCTGAGACTAATCTGGAAATAACAGAGATTTCAATTGCAGTGCAGAGGAGGTTTGAGCAGGAGTCAGTGTGCAGATGGGCTGAGCTGTGCTGCTCAGGAAACTTGTTAAAAATCTCAATACCAGGATTATAGCATATGTAAAAAATCAGTTTCAGTACTCTCAAAATTCTTCCTTTCCCAAATACCCATCTTGAGATCCCAGAGGCACATGAGCAGCTTTTCTATGCCTTAAAATCTGAAAAAAAAATTAAATTAAAAACTCATTATGAGGAATGGGCAGTTAATAAGAAAATCCTAAACCAGACTTATCAGCTTAAGGCCTTTCTTTATGAAACTTTATTACAGGTGCCTGAATTGAAACATCCCCTTCCAGACACATTCCACCAAGAGATACAGAGCCAGACCTGTGGAGTACGTTTTGCTCGCTTAGGAGCTGAGCTCTCTCTCACAACTTTTGCTGCTCTGGTTTACATGGAAATCAGGAAAATCATGTTTTCAAAGCGTTGTTCAAAGCAGCGTGGTTATTTGCTGCTTTGCAGTTTGCAGAAGGAGAAGGAAATGCGAGGATTGACGTGCCAACAAATGAATTAATTGCATCCTCTTTTTAGGGAGCTGGTTATTTTAGAGAGTGAAAGTACATTGGAAAGCTCCCCCGTGCCGTGGTGGGGGATGCAGGGGGCACTGCCTTGGCAATTTGAGGTCAGGGTATCCAGAACAGTGGTGGTTTGGTTTGAGGTGGTGGAGATTCCCAGCTGGTTGTTCTTTTGCCCTGTTTTTTTCTCCAGCCCATACAAAGCTGTTCGGGTTCCCCAGTGGAACTCGGAGCCTGGGAAGAGCCATGCTGTGATCCAGCTCATCCCAGTTCCCTGCCAGCCCTCCCAGCCGGGGGCTTTTCCATCCCAGCAGCTCAGCGAGGATCACAGGGCTCTGTGACAATGCACTGGGGAGATCGATAGGCTAATCCAGGCTGACCTAATGGATTTATCAAGTAGCACATGAATTAATGATGTTCTCAGGATTCTGCCCCAGCGCAGGGCACGGCTCCAGCCCGTTCTGCAGCTGCCTTGGGAGACAGGCAAGTCACTTTAGCCTTTGGTTCTGCAGCTGAAGGGAAGCATAGGGCTGTCAAGCACTGTAAAGCCATGATGTATCTGTGCAAAAATGTTCTGTTATATAAATGTATGTATATAAGGGGTTTTTTTTTTAAGAATGAGGCTTTGTAGGCAGTTCCAGCTGTTTTAAAATCTATGTCTCTATTTAAAAGAGAGCATTACTAATTACACCTGACAATCAAATAGTCTGCAGAAAAGTATCAGCCACCTTTTCCTGCTGTTCATTCCGTAGGCAAGAAACAAAGGTATGTTAGACAAGAGAGCAAATGAAATGTTCAAAGGATCCTTGTCTAAAACTGGAAAATAAAGGGCTGTGCTATCAGATCAGAATTTTAATGTATATTGTTTCCACTGGCTCCTGACATAAAATCTTTCATTGTTGGGTAAAGCCATTGTTAAAGGTCACTGTTGCAAAGGCTACATCATTTAGACGAGATGAGATCCCATTTTGGATAAATTCACAATTTTAGTTCCTAACAAGGAGATAGTATCAGGATTTGAATGTACAAGAGTGTTGGTTTACGGATTAAAGGCTTTTGTGTTCTGGAAACCACACTGTGCCAGATTTCATGAGTTTCAGTGAGATGTGCAAGTCCCCAAAGTCAAGTAGGTTGATTAAAGTGGTTCTTTATAGCCTTTGAAATAGAGATAAAGTACAACTTTCCTACACGGGGTTAATGTAGAATTTTTTTTTTCTTGACAAGGCTATATGCCCTCCAAGGACATAATTTTAATCTCTTTTTAAACCGTTCATATGAACATTGTAAAAAGCTCCTTTGTGTTGTAATGCATTTTTATAAAATATCTAAATTTCTATGCAAACTTCAAACCTCATTCCTTAAGATATATTTATTTGGAAATGGTTATCTTGCAGCAGAATGGTGTCTTGTGTCATCATTTCTGCAGCATCTTTTCATGCTATCAAAAGAATGTAACATCTGATAATGAAAAAAAAATTAGTGCTCTTTGTTAGACATGCAAACTACTTTTTTTTTTTTTTAATATCCTTTTACTATTATGTGCTCTGAACTCCTGGCAAGTACTCAAAGAGTCTTTGAGCCAAGGTGAAACCTACACATTCCTTCCTCACACCAGAGTCTGAAGTGAGAGGGTTTTCTTTTGCTGCTTCTGAAAGAGAGGGTATTGCTTTATTCTCCTCTGCTCCAGCTTTGTCTTCACATTCAAAGAGTAAAACTCATATATTGATCCAGAATTAGTCATTACTTGAGATTTTGAAAAAATAACACCAGTTAAGGCAGAGTGTAAAGCCAGTGGCTGCCACCTGCGGCAGGAACACCACAGAGGTTGTGCTCCAGCCTGAGATCAGCTTCAGAAGTGCCAAATATTAAGCCTTGCTGTTGTTTTTCAAACTCACCCAAAGAAAAAGAACCCAGCACGCAGAGAGCACGCAGAGCATCACTCGAGCTTCCTGCACAAACTCCCTGTGAACAGGTGGGTGCCTTGTCTCCACCACACCACGCACAGAGCCAAGAGGGCTCCTCCACAGGCAGGTGAGGCGCTTTGGCAGCACAAACTGCAGAGGACAAAGGCAGAGCTTCCAAAGCATCTTTTCAAAGCTGGTGAGCTCATTCTCATGCACGTCCTTGACTGGGCTGGGCAAGGCTGACTCCTGCCTGACCACCACAAGGCAGTGCCTGCAGCCCAGGCAGCTCCTTTGTGAAGGAGCTCTGTGACGGCTGGGTATGAATGCATACATGGATGGACTGTGGAGCAGATCCAGTGGGTGTGAAGCTGAAGCAGGGACGCTGCAGTGCAGGGGATGTTGTGGCCATGAGCCTGGAAAACAACAGCCAAGAGGTTTGTGGAGGGGCTGCTGGCTGGGGTAATGCAGAGCAGCCTCAAAAAGGAGTGAGGACATCGGTGCTCATCACTGGAGATCTCGCCAGAGTGAGGAGTTGTTTAATAAAACCAGAAATGAGCATCTCAAAGCCTGGCTTGCAAAATAAGGCTGAATTTACAGGGGTTTTGTGGGGGTTTGAGCGAGCTCGTGGTCTCCTGTGCACACAGTGGAGGGAGACCCTGGCAGTCAGTCCCTGTGTGACTGTCACAGCAGCCAGAGCCGGGGCTGAGCCGTGCAGAGGAGCTGGGATGGCTCACAGCCCCAGCACAGCCATCCCTGCAGCAAACAATATTGGAAATTAAAGGTCACAGAATTGATAGTAAGGCTTAAGAAAACAGCAATTAGTCTGCTAGGAAGAAAAGCTGAATTACCAGTAGTAGGAGTAGAGGGGGGAAAAAAAAGAGCGTTATTGATCTAAATATCAAGTTGGCAGATACGCAGAGTACAATCTAGAGGTTTTTTACACCTCTGGGCTTATTCAACCCCCACAATAAAAAATGCAGGCCTATAAAGATGGAATAAGAAGCAATCAATTAGGATGGCATTTGCTTGTTTCCATGCTGCAGTTGGGCAGGCACATCACAATTAATGATTTATTAGGAGATTTTCATCTTTTTTTTTTTTTTCTCCCCCATTTTACACAGATTGCTGCAACCAGACCGCAGTTGTTTATTAATTTGCCTGCTTTTCAAGCATCTTTGTTAAATATCGTGCAGAAAAGGTAAACCCTTGCCTGGGATGCCAGCACGGGGTTGGGTGGATGCCCTGAAGCGTGAGGAGCTGTGGGTTTTATTCAGGCTGGGTGCCTGCTCCCACAGCTTGCGTGGGCCAGTGCAGCCCCCTGAGTGCTGGGATCCCTGGCTGCACATCACCTCGTCTCCAGAGCCCAGTGGGGCAGGCTGGCAGCAGGAACTGGGGAGGGATGGGACTCCCCACCACCACGTGCACTCACTCTCACTTCAGTTTCTCCCAGCCTGAGGGACCTAGAGAGAAGATTCAGCACTTTGCAGCAGTCATAGCTGTCAGGGGAAGGGCTCAGAGTCTAATAAGAGGACTGAGATGCCCTTATTATTCTGTGCTAATCCATAGCAATAGGTCATGAAACACTATTTCTCCAGGCAATTCAGCCTTCATAAACCACTGCTGCCTGGAACAAATGTTGTGTCATCATTAGCGAATCTTGGAGACAACAGAAAGATCTTTCCTGCAGACATTCGTGTGAACAAGTCTTTGCCTTCACAGCTTTTTAGCAAAACCAGCCAGGGAGAAAAGTAAGAACATTGGAAAAAAGGAATTCCCTTTAGAAGGAAGCCTGAATAATTATCTTTGTGTTCATCTGTCTCAATCCCACACCTCCCTAGGAGTGGCTGCAGTAGCTAATTGGTTTTACTCAGCTGTGCATGGCTTCATTGCCCAGACTCCAGATTTATTGCACAAAGTCAAGTCATGGTGTGAATTCATCATTTGTCCCCCACATCAATCCCTTTCTCCTCCAGAATGATATTTGTCTGTGTGTTTATGTGCTGTCAGGTCTCAATGAGATGAAGGACAAATTCTGGGATTAACCAGTTTTAGTACCAGCCCAAAAATCAGAATGAATTATTTCCTTTTCAGCAAGGCATGATTTCAGAGAGGCCAGCTCCAGAGGAGTGGGAGAAGGAGTTTTGCCAGCACAGGCCTTTATGGGAGGGGAAGAAAAACAGACCCTACAGAATTTAAGGCTTTAAGAACATGCCAGTTTCAGAAGGAATCCTTATCTGAGAAGGGACGTGAAGTGTGTAACAATCAGCCATAGAAATCCTTGTGAATGGTCTTTAAAAAAGCACTCTGGAAATTAAGGACTTCAAATGCAACAATTGAAAGTGAAGCTAAATGAAATACAGGGGAATACGAGTAAATGCTACAGGTATAGGTCAAGCACTGCTTTATCAATCTTGTGTTTACTCCAGCAGCTCCTCTGTTGCCCATTGTTTTACCTTGTTTGAATAGATATGCTTCTCTTTATTTGAAAATCAATTGTAATCTTATGAAAGAGAACTTAGAGCAGAGGGAATGCTGGAAAGCAGCATAGTGAAAGATGTTCATTATCCTGAATTACTCCAGGGTAAGGAGGGAATGACATTAAAGAAGTGTGGGTAGCTTTGAGCTGCCATCCTTCCTTTAGCAGGTGTAATTTAATGTCATTACTTAATTTTATTAAAGGTAAAGACAATTGTGGACAATACACATTACAGCATTTACCTATAATAATGATAGTGGGGGAGTGTGAGAGGGAGGAAAGACAGACTCCAGTTTGAATTCCCAGTAGCTGCTGATCTGTAGCTGATGAAAATTATTCTTTTCTTCATGGCACATCTCTCCAAGATTTGCTTTTTACCCTGAATAGCTTTGGATGGCTCCTTTGATTCCAGTGAAGGTGCTCTGTTCTCATCAGAAAAACACTTTGCTTTATAAGCACAGTAAGCAATATCCACTCTCAATGCTTCTTAGGACTGACAATTTCCCAACTGGACCTAACAGAGGTCAGCAACAAGTGGATGAACTCCTGGATTGCCCAGGATGTGCTGAGCATTGTGGTATTTACCCCAATGGAAAAGCTTTATGAGCTGCTGTGATCTTCCTGCAGGCTTTATATTGGCATGTGCTTGTGTATTTATAATTTTTAACATAACCTCATGTTTTAAAATGTGTAAGCTGTATCACTGTGGGCTGAAAACAGATGCTGTGATGGCTGCTACAGGAGCTGCTGTAAAATCTATTGTGTGGGACTTCTCCATGTAACCCAAACTCATTGGCAGCCCCTGGGTTATGACATACTAAAGGCATTCAGGGATCATATAGGACTGGCCCTCTTAAATGGGTTAAATACAGCTGATGGTTTGTTCTTGATGACTTAATTCTGTTTGGTTCTGCAGGGCATAAGCCTGGGAGTGACAGAAAAAATCTGTGGTCCTGGGTTGAAGATCTGAGATGGTTTCAGGGAGTGTTTAACTCCTTTGGAATTACAATATGATACCTTGTTGTCAGCAGTGCAGCCTAAAAGAGGCTGGGGGCTCATGAGCTTGTCACTGCTGCCATGCCATACAACATTAATTTAATGTAATGGGCAATAACTAGTGTGGATTTAGGAAGAGATGATCCTGTTTAACTAATCTCCTTCAGACAAGGTTGATAGTAGAGTGTACATATGACATAATCTAATGGATTTTTCAAGAGGCTTTTGATAAATTTCCATATATTTCCCTTGCTTAAGCTGTATGCCGCAGAGACTCCAAATTGGGCGAGAGAATGGGTAAAGAAAAAGTGAAATCAGGGGAAATAAAGAGAAAAGAAGAGCTGCAGCATGTAGTGGAATAAGAATTATCCTGCAGCTTCCCACTGTTCTTCCCCACCACTCGGCA